>JAPKLW010002228.1:57920-69927 GCA_026898455.1 Plectranthus barbatus
TGGCAGCTTCAGAGGCTTCTATAGAAGCAATATGGCTCCGGAACTACATCCAAGAGTTAGATATTGTTCTGAGTTTGCCCAAGACTATCACGGTATATTGTGATAATGCTGGTGCAGTAGCAAACTCTAAGGAACCAAGAACTGACAAGGCGTCTAAACACATAGAGAGAAAGTACCACATCATACGAGAAATCGTAGTGAGGGGCGATGTGCTAATAGATAAGATAGACATTAAGGATAATCTAGCAAATCCATTTACAAAGGGCTTACCTCAGAAGGCATACGAGGGTCATGTTCGTAGCCTAGGGCTGAGGTAGATGCCGGCCACCTGGTGACCAAATGTAATGGCTAGATTAGAATAGACACATGTTATACTTTGGAAAGTAACGGTATAATGCTTTGAGTATAAGTGGGAGATTGTTGGAATTGTATACATAAAAGCATTATGATTGGTATATTGGGAAACGTTATGTTTGATATACTGGTAATCATTAATGACTTGCAATAAACAACTCCTGTCTGAATTAACAATCATACGATGCGAACAAACACATCCAGTTATCTCGTCGATAGGGAGATCATACGGTGTGTAAGAGATCACAGAAGATCGTATAGATCGTTCGACCTAGCAAGATATAAACAGTTATCACAGCTGAGACAGTTTCTGGTTTGGCTGTCGGTTTAGGCTGCGGCACACAAGTCCATAAGTGGTTTATCTTGACTGCTTTGTGTGACCGGTACATCTCAATGTATTGATAGGATCAACAGTGAGATGAACCATTTTAATTGACATATGAATGAGTAAAGATCTCGGTAACTTGGTCAGATCTAAAGTCTATTGAAAGCTGAGGGGCACACATGGGTTGACTGTCACTTTGACTTGCTATGGTGGAGAGTCTTACATGTACTCGTATATCTGCATCTTGGGTGATGGCAGTTTGTGTGGGGTTTCCTTAGGCTGGATTTAGATAACCATATCCGTTTCAGGATGGTGACATTCCCTGGGAAGCTCACGAGGTTCGTTATGCTAAGTCCTGTAGGCTGAATCATTGATTCAAGCATAAGCGATAAGGGTTGAGTGGTACTACTCAGGAATAATAAGAGATTAATTAATTACAGCTAATTGTCATACGCTGAATTAATTAATGAATGTCTGAAACCTTAAATATGGGGATTAACCAAGTCAATGCAACCCGTTCCTAATAACATGGTAATAAAGGGGTAGGTCAGCATTAATTCTCTGGTGGCATGAATTAATGTTTATTAATTAATTATGTTCTGGGTTGAACATGGAATTAATTAATAGGAGGCCCACTTTGTTATTTGCATTTGATCCCTGGTCTGGCCCAACACTGCTCAGAGCCCATTAGGGTTTATTAAACCCTAATAGCCCATTCTCAGATCTATATAAATAGATGAATCTCTCATTTTCCTACATAAGTTTTTGAGTTTCAAACCAGAAACCCTAGAGAGATTGTGAGAGAGTGGGCGGCTGTAGATCCGATAGCGTATCCTCACCAGATTTCTGGATCGAGCAAGGGAACAGATCAGAAGATCAGATCTGTAGGAACACCATCGCTTTGATCGATTCCAGATTCAGATCTGCACCATCTTCATTGCCATCATCGATCTAGATCTGTAGATCAGTCCTTGGAGTCTCAGGTATTTCTTTGAATCTACGAATTAAATTAAATAGGAGCATGCATAGGGCATTTACTGTTTGTCATGATATTTATTTTGATATCCATAAATCGAATCCGGAGTTTTAATAAATGGCGATTCATGTCGCCTATTGTAGACTCAGTTCCTACAGTGGGCGCCAACTTCAAGGAGAGAGGAGGAGAGTTTTCGAATTCTGGTCCTGCTCAAATACAGATCTGTGGAATCCTCACCAGTAGCAGATCTGAGCGCACCGGGAAACAGATTTGAAGATCTAATCTGGAGAACAACTCCTAATTCTTTCTCTCTATCTCTTTCGATCATTATTAAATCTAGAAATTAGATTTCTAATTTCTTGTTCCGCAGATTTAATTATATCGCGTGGTTGATTCTGAATCTGGGAATACAAACGCGAAAGATCGTTTCTGAGACTACGGAATTAAGGTAAATAATTCTTTATCCATGCATTAAATTCAATAGGAGCATTCTTAGGGTTTTTGAATGTTTTATGAACAATAACCATAAACGGTCCGGTTCATTTGGTTTTGGTGATTCGGTTCACGGTAAAACCCTACATTTCCACCTTCCAGTCCAGTTATGTTGTGATAACAAGGCAGCCATACACATTACTGAAAACCCAATGTTCCATGAGCGGACTAAACATATAGAGATTGACTATCATGTTGTGCGAAATGCTTTCAAGGCTGGGTTGATTATTCCTACACATGTTTCTCCCACATCTCAGATTGTGGATATACTCACTAAGGTTGTTCCATTACACACATTCTACATTTTTTTTTCCAAGTTGCAGCTTCAGGAAGTACAGCTTGAGGGGGGGCTATTGAGGATAGTAAAAGTCGACAAAACACACGTCTATAGCAAGAGCTGGAGAGCTTCTAGAAGAACAGTTGCGTGCATGCTATGTAACAAACCCTAGAAGATATTTTGAGTTAGTTTTAAGTTAGTTAGGATTTCTGGTTTTGTTCACATATTCTAGAGCTTTCTTCCTCATTTTATAAGTACTCGAATACAGATAATGAGTTAGCTGGTTTGAGTTTGTCATCATATATCATGAATAATCACTTTCTTTCATTGTGCAAGTTCTTCTCATTTTCAATCTTCATAATGATCAGTTATGTTATAAAAGTTTAAGTTGAAGTCGAGCAGTTATAAAATAATTTCATTATTAAATAAATGTAGGAACTTGAAAATAAAAGAGACGCGATAAAGTGGTTTGGATCTAAAACTGATCTTACGTCCACTCTTCAACTTACATGAAAAGAGATTCACTAACTCCAACTGTACATGGTAATCAAATACGATTTATAGTCTTCGTTCTTCTCGAACGGGAAGTCTCCTCTACTTACGGTCTCAGGGCTTTCTCAATCTCCGGGTTTTACCAAAAAACTCCAATTGCTAGGCTCTTCAACAGAGGCTTTAAGTTCTCCACAGCAACGTTTATTGGTTGAAATATTATATTTGACTAGTTTGTTGCATGCGCAGCGTGCAATTTATACAATTTTTTATTAATAATTTATTATAAATTATATAAATTTTTAATTGTGTGTATATATAATAATGAAATATTAAAACCTTTATCTAGCTTAGATCAAACTTTAATTTGACTGTGAAGTTAAATCTAATGATTTACATTACTCAACTAATCACAACTAGTTTACAATTTCTCTTATCACTCTCTATGCAAACTCCACTACCACTTCTTGTGTCTTTCATAGACATAAATTTTGGTTTAAATTTATTCCTGTCATTTTATGTGGCTCTCATCAATACAAATAATAATAATAATAATAATAATAATAATAATAATAATAATAATAATAGATATACATATTTATTTTTTATAAATATTCATAAATTATTGTCACTTATCACTTCTTATCATATTTAACCCTCATATGCATCATCCTTTGTTGAAGGGAAAATCCTTCGATATATCCTCAAGTTTATTTAATTAGGGAATTCTATTCTAATTTTTCTTTTTCATGAAATACATTATATATCTCAATGTTTCAATCTGTTATAAAAAAATATTCTTTATTATTAACTATGTTAATTTCATGCTGACTTATACATTAAATGTCTACTTGTCACCAACCAACTCATTAAAGGTCTATATGTAAATGATATAGATTTATTTTTTTATATTTTAATTAGATATTTGAAAAAAGTAGAAAATTAAGAAGTTTTTTTAATCCCCTGTCTTCTCTCTTCTTCCTATGGTCCCCCCCCCCCTCCCCCTCCTATCTTTCCCCACAGTCCTCCCTCTATTTAAATGAAAATAAATATTATGATAAATATGCTTAAATTCAGATTTTAATAATTTATTAAAACAAATGTATGATTATGTGGTTTTTTATGTTTACATATTGTTTGATAGAACGTTATTTGATTTGTGGTTATGTATAGAAGGGAGGAGGAATGATGAAAAGAGGGGCAAAGGGTGAATGGTGACGAGGGAGGGCAAGAAAGAGAGGGGGAAGAGAGAGAAGTGGAAAATTGTGAACGATACTCAGGAAAATATCTCCACAGATATGGAGACTTAATTCGAATAGATTTGTTTGTTATATATTTTCCTCATTTCATGCATTGCCTTGTACTCTATATATTCATGTTTGTATACGTAAATAAATGAGAAGTTATTTCCTTTTTATCATAACATGGTATCAGCCTAACCCTAGATTGAAACCCTAATCGTTTCTCTTCTCCAATCCTTCCTCTGCCGGGATTTCTTTCATGGCAAAAATCGATCTCCCCTCTCTTCCTCTATCTACAATGCTTCACATGAAAAATATCAAGTTGATGTCCGTCAACTTTCTCCTTTGGCACGCTCAAATTGAGCCCTTACTTTTCAGCCAGAAATTCATGCCACTTCTCGATGGGTCTTCGTCTCCCCCGCCGGCGAAAATTGTCTCTCCTGCTGGTGTCAAGTCTGTGAATCCCGATTGTGCTTCGTGGTCTTCTCGCGATCAGCTTCTCAAGCTCTTTCTTGTGTCGACTCTGACTGAGGAGTCAATGGCTATCATCATTGGCTGTAAAACTTCAAAGGACGTTTGGCAGGCTCTCACTCGTGCGTACAGTCATGGATCCAAGGCACGTGAGATTAGCCTTAAGGATGACTTACTGTCTCTCAAACGTGATTCGCTATTTGTTTCTAACTACAGTAGCAAATTTAAATCTCTTTGTGATCAACTTTCAGCCATCGGACGTACTCTGGATGAGTCCGATAAGTCGCATTGGTTTCTCCGCGGACTTGGGCCTTCTTTTACCGCTTTCACCACAGCGCAACTCACTCACGAGCCCCTGCCAGATTTCCAGACTCTACTTTCGCGCGCTCAGAGTCATGAGTTATTTCAGCGTACCATGGGCGATTCATCCTCTCCACCTCCTGTAGCGTTCGCTACAACCACTCATGGCAAGGGTTCGAACTACAGCAGCGGCAGAAATAAGGGGTTCTCTTCTCGTGGTCGTGGCAAGCAGTCGCGCGGCCACAAACCCCCTTGGTGTTCCTTCTGCCGTGCTCTTGATCATGACGCCTTCGACTGTACACATCACTTTGATCGTTCTTATGATCGATCTAAACGGCCCCCGCCCTCGGCAAATCTTGTTGAGGCTTTCTCTGCCAATTGTTCTATTTCTCAATCTAATGCATCTGATTAGTATTTGGATACAGGCGCGACGGCTCATATTACTGCAGATGCTTCGACCTTGGACGGCTCTTCTTCCTACAATGGCGATGATCAAGTGGTTGTTGGTAATGGTGCCACTTTGCCTATTTCCCATATTGGTTATCGTTCTATTTCTCGCCACTTTAATTTGAATGATGTTCTTGTTGTTCCTGGTTTTACTAAGAATCTCCTCTCTGTGAGCAAACTAACCCAGGATTATTCGATCAATGTTCTTTTTAATGCTTCTCAGTTCCTCATAATTCATCGGGACACGGGCGAGCCACTCACGACTGGAAAACTTGATCGCGGCCTCTATATCTTGGACTCAAGACCTTCAGCTTTTTCAGTTGTTACTTCTAGCAAACAGTTACTTGGTTCTTTTGATTTATGGCATTGTCGTCTTGGCCACGTGCCGTACTCTATTATTTCCAATTTGAATAAAAGAGCAGCATTATCTCTTCCTTCTATTTTGCCTTCGCCACATATTTGTGTTTCATGCCAATTATCTAAGAGTTCGAAACTCTCATTCTCTACTTCTCAGTCTCGTGCATCTTCTATACTGGAACTTATTCATTGTGACTTGTGGGGCCCCTCGCCTATTATCTCTAAGTCCGGTTTTCGATATTACGTTATATTTATTGATGATTTTTTCCGATTTACGTGGTTTTATCCGCTTAAGGCTAAGTCGGAGTTTGTTGATACTTTTCTGCATTTTCAAACCTTTGTTGAAGCTCAATTTTCACGCAAGATTCTTAAGTTTCAAAGCGACGGCGGTTCGCAATTCACTAATAATCGCCTTTGATCTCACTTTATCAAGTGCGGCATTCATCACTTGTTATCGTGCCCTTATACCCCTGCTCAAAATGGACGGGCTGAAAGGAAGCATCGCCACGTGACGGAAATGGGTCTTAGTCTCTTATTTCATGCCTCGGTTCCCACCTCATTTTGGGTTGAAGCCTTCAGCACAGCGGTGTACACAATTAATCGGCTTCCTTGTGCGCCGTTGGGTCATTTATCGCCCTATGAAGTGTTATTCCAGCAACCCCCTCTTATGGTTCTTTTCGCATATTTGACTGTCGAGCTTTCCCTTGTCTTCGTGACTATGTCCGACACAAGCTCGAGCCACGCAGCTTGTCGTGTGTCATTATTGGGTACAGCTCAAGTCACAAGGGTTTTTGTTGCCTTGATCCTGCTACTTCGCGAGTATATATTTCTCGCCATGTTCGATTTGATGAACATTGTTTCCCCTATGCCAGCAGCAATTCCACCACACTTCCTTCCCAACTTCACATTTCGTCTTTCACTGAAAATTGTCCCTCGTCACCACCTCCACATAATCCACTCTCTCAACCAAACCATTCCCTGCAGCCGCATACGCCTGCTCCTTGTGATTTGTGTGTCAACAGGGCCATCACTCCATGTTCCCCTGCTCATACTCCACCTCTCAGCCCTCGTCAAGGCTCCCCCGCCACACCAGTAACTCCTTCACCTAGCCCTCCGGATTCCCCAAACCTTCAGCCATCTCCTCCACCACAGCCACCCATATCACCACCACCAAACCCTCATCCTTCTCACCCCATGCAGACATGAGCGAAGTCCGGCATTTTTAAAACCAAATTTCCAGTCGACCTCGCTCTCTTTCGCTCCTCCAGTCTTCACTCCGCTCTCCTCACCACTTTTGAACCTCGGGGCATTAAATCGGCACTTAAGCACCCTCATTGGGTTCACGCTATGAATGAAGAAATGCGAGCGCTACAGGATAACAAAACTTGGGTTCTTGTTCCACGCCCTGCTCACTCTAATGTTGTCGGCTCTAAGTGGGTGTATCGGACTAAACTACGAGCTAATGGCACTATTGATAGATATAAGGCATGTCTTGTGGCTCAGGGTTTCAGTCAACATCCTGGTTTGGATTTCACACACACATTCAGTCCCGTCGTCAAAGCTGACACTGTTCAAATCATCCTGTCTCTCGTTGTTATGCGTTCCTGGCCCCTCCATCAGTTATATGTGAAGAACGCTTTCCTCAATGGGTTCCTTACCACACCAGTGTTCATGGAGCAGCCTCCGGGTTTCGTTGACTCAAAATTCTCGGACCACGTTTGCTGCTTAAAGAAGGCTCTCTACGGGTTGCGTCAGGCGCCTCTTGCCTGGTACACTCGTTTTTGCAGCTTTCTTCTTACTCTTGGGTTTTGCTGCAGCTCGGCCGATACATCGCTGTTTATTCTGATTAATGGCAGCTCGATGGTATACTTGCTTGTTTATGTCGATGACATTATTGTCACCGGTAGCAGCCCTTCGGTCATCTCGGCTTTACTCACACGCCTACGCACTGAGTTCGCCACTAAGGATCTCGGCAAGCTTGGTTACTTTCTGGGTCGGGAGGTTTCATACACATCCTCCGGTCTCTTTCTCAATCAGTACAAGTATGCGCATGATATTCTTTCTCGCGCCCAGCTCCTTGACGCAAAACCGGTTGCTACGCCGCTCGCTCCTGGAGCATCGTTCACTGCTGTAGGAACCGAATTCCATGACCCGTCCCTTTACTAATCATTAGTTGGTGCTCTACAATACTTGACGATTACACGACCAGACATCGCTTATTCGGCTAACACAGTCAGCCAGTTTCAGAAAAGTCCGACGGTCGAACATTTTTAGGCAGTCAAACGAATTCTCCGCTACGTAAAGGGAACTCTCGTCTTTGGTTTATCTTTTCAGCCTGGATCTTGTGAACTTCTCGGTTATTCCAATGCCGATTGGGCTCGGTGCATTGATACTCGACGATCAACTTACGGGTATACAATTTATCTCGGTCCTAATCTCATATCTTGGAGTGCTAAGAAGCAACCCATGGTATCTCGCTCAAGTACAGAGTCAGAGTATCGGGCGCTTGCAAATACCTCTGTTGAATTGATGTGGGTGTCAAATCTGCTCCATGAACTACAGTCTCCGCCTACATCAACACCGACTTTGCTGTGTGATAACAAAAGCGCGCTTTTCTTGACTCAAAATCCTGTCTCCCATAAGCGCGCAAAGCACATCGAGATCGACTGTCACTTTGTGCATGATCTTACTCTATCCGGCCATCTGCAGACTCAATTTGTTCCCACGACACTACAAGTGGAAGATATCTTATGAAGAGTTTATCTCGACCGAGCTTCAATTTCTTCAGGTCCAAGCTTTGCGTCTCAGACAATCCGACGCTGCGCTTGCGGGGGGTGTGAACGATATTCAGGAAAATATCTCCACAGATATGGAGACTTAATTCAAATAGATTTGTTTGTTATATATTTTCCTCATTTCATGCATTGTCTTGTACTCTATATATTCATGTTTGTATACGTAAATAAATGAGAAGTTATTTCCTTTCTATCATAACAAAAATGGACATCGGAGAGATGGGACTTGGGAGAGGGGTTGGGGATAATTTCAAATATTATATTTTGCTCTTATGTTTATATAGATTAGTTCAAATATTATATTTTTTAGTTTGAAAATTATACTTATCGATTTCAAAAATATGATATCATGTTCAGTTCAATAATTATATATACTTGTTTAATTAGTTTAAATAGTGTGTATTTTTTACACAAAGTATAATCATCTTATTTACAAAGTTATGCTAGCTATTTGGTTTGGGTGATTCTAAACGCAACCACGTTTTTTCTCCCTACAGCCCATTTAAAAATTTAAAATATAATATTCCAATATTATCCTTATAACTTAATTTAAAATATCAATTAAAAAATAATATTCAAATACATAACCCTTAAAATAAAGCCACCCTAAAATAAAACACCATAAAATAAATGTATTCTACCATCCAAAAGACCAATAGAAACGACTTCTGATAAAATTTCGTAGAGCATCGCAGTAGCCATTATTGATGAACTAGGCTCTTCAAGAATTGTTTCTTATGTACTAATTATTTTATATTTGTTAAAAATTAAATATTTAAGAACTAGCTAGGGACATTGAGAAATTATGATGGAATGTTCTAGGCCTTTGTGTTGGTTGGAGCATCTTCCTTGGACAGTGAAACCAGACTCGAACTACCTGAAATTCGGATCCAGCCAGTGTCGGCTGCGGATTACTTTGCTTGGGGATTTTTTTGGGGTTGTTTTGAATCTTCTGATTCAGAATTTGGCTACAGAGGCGAAGAACACATAACATGGCTTCTAATGATTGGAGACCCTCATTTCAGAACATGGGGGCAAGCTATTTAGGTTTTGTAGGATTATATTTCTAATGATTCTTGATTATTTAAAAAATGCAATCTTGGTAAAAATATTTAGATGCAGAAGCTGGAAAGCATAATATAAGGCTGTAAGCATCTACTTGGCAATTTAGTTTTAAGATTGTTGTTTTTTTCATCTACTTTTTTGAACTAATGTACGGTACTAATGGCAATCAGAAAGTGGTGGTGTGTGTCATCTCATGGGGTAATCTATTTCCTCCACTTTATAAAATGGGTCGAAGCCCGTCTGTCAATGAATTCTGAGATTCTTGGATTGCAGACTCTTGCGCGTCGATTTCTTCGTTGCTACCTAAAGGAGGAGAGATCATTTGGGGTAATCTGGATTTGTCTCCTAAAAATCTTATGTCTGCTGCTCACAGTTAACTACACAGATGGTAGGATGGTTTTCCAAGAGAAAGTCGAAACTATGAAAGAATTGTCTCTCATTGGAGCTGCAATCTTTTGTGCTCCGTACAATTAACAATGTCTAACTTCTAGATATTGTTGTTGTACTCAAATGGTATACATGTAGAATTGGGGCTTTATTTTAAGGAATATATAATTGAATATCAATTTTCTTAATTAGGATTTTAAATTAAGTTAGAAGGATAATATTGGAATATCAAGTTTTATTTTTTTAAAGGGGCTGTAAAGAGAAAAAATGTGGCTGTGTATAGAATCCCCTTTGGTTTAGTCTTATTTGCTACTTAAAATATTATGATTTTTTAGTTAAAAACTGAAATAAATTATCCCAACAAATAATAATTTCAAGTCTTTTGGCTTATCATATTATTAATGATTCATTATCATTTTTAAGAACGTGCAATGCATGATTTTATGCGGTTAGATAGATGTAATTCATAGCATCTAAAATGCATGATCTATTATCCCCTTTATTATTACCCATATGTAGGGGATAATAGATCATGCATTTTAATTAGGATTTAATGCCCTTTTAATGTCCCAAAAAAAGATATATGAACAAATATTAGTGCAAAAAGTCAAGTCATAACTAAATATTGGAAAAAAAAAACACTAAATATTTTCTTAATATCTAACTCTAGTTCTTTAAAAGAAATTAATTATAAGGGCAAATACAACATGTAGGATGATGACAAGCCTAATTATATAACCAAAGGCAAAAACTTGCGTTAGGCACGTCTAAACAGTTTAGGCGGGTTTTATCCATATCCAAATAGGTTCACCCATCTCAAATAAGGTTTATTAATCCTCAATTATGATATATTAGATGAATTTGGGTTCGGTAAATCGATAAAATCCGCCTAAACCGTTTAAGCGTATCTAACCCGAGACCTTCCCATAACCAAATTGTCAAGTTTGTTACTCCATATAAACCCTAATCTTCTCCACCAAAAACCAGACAAAAATGGAGTTATCATCAGTCATAATATCTCTCTCCTTCCTCTTCTTTCTTTTCATTTTTCTGAAAACGAAAGAAATCTCCAAATATGCACGAAGTTTCTCACACATACCAGGTCCGAAGAAACTCCCTCTCATCGGAGATCTTCACCTAATGCTAGGCAACACGATTCACCACCGTTTGTTCAGAGATTTGGCAGACAAACACGGGCCGTTGGTGCACCTGCAGTTTGGGGAGCTTCATTTGCTCATCGTTTCATCCATGGAATACGCAAAAGAAATGACGACAACCCATGACGTCAATTTCTCCAACAAGCCTAAAAATTTCGTTGCAGAGGTCATGCTTTACAATGGTTCGAGCATCGCTTTTGCTCCCTACGGTGATTACTGGCGGCAGGCGAGAAAGATCTTCACGCTGGAGCTGCTGAGTGCGAAGCGTGTGCAATCGTTCCGATCCATAAGAGAGGAGGAGAATAAGAAGCTGGTCAGGTGGCTGGCTTCGCGTGAAGGATCCCCGGCCAATCTGTCTGAAAGAGTTCACATGTTAGCGTATAATATTATTACCAGGATCTTGGTTGGTTCCAAGACCATGGACAGGGAAACAGTTTTATCTGTATTTCATGACCTCCCCGGGCTTATGACAGGGTTCAGTATTGGCGACTTTTATCCATCCATGGCATCATGGCTTCATTGGGTCGCCGGAAACGGTTTCAAGATCCAACAAATGCATCGCCAGATGGATAGAGAACTCGACAGCATCATCGAGCAGCACAGAGGGGCCAAGAATGATGACACAATTGAAGATATGATGGATGTTCTCCTCAAATTTGTAGATCAGAGTGGAAGCACCCTAACTGTTGACAATATAAAAGGAATGCTCATGGTTTGTGTTGTACTTGTGTATCTTCTTCGTTATATATGTATATTATATTATATAACCACTGCTCACTTCAAGTTTCATGATATTTCTAGGGTATTTTCTTAGGTGCAAGCGACACTGAAAGATATGGACTAAGATTTTGTACTAATTAGATTAGTACAATAT
>JAPKLW010002228.1:79927-103730 GCA_026898455.1 Plectranthus barbatus
TTATCCACGTTGAATCTCTACGCATGATATTAATTATAAATCTAGATCTGTTCGTTGATTAATTATTCCGCTGCGTTCATTAGATGAAATCAACGAAACCCAACAGATATTAATTATAAATCTAGATCTGTTCGTTGATAATTAATTCCGCTGCGTTCATTAGATGAAATCAACGAAACCCAACAGACACTTCCTCTGTCGTGGTAGAATGGGCAATGTCGGAAATGATGAGAAACCCTGGGATACTTAAAAAGGCTCAAGATGAAATTAGAAAGGCTTTTGATGGTGGCGATAAGGGGGGTGATCATGTAGTTGAAGAGAAAATTGAGGAGCTGCAATACCTGAAACTAGTGATCAAAGAGGCCATGAGATTGCACCCGCCAATGACCCTTCTACCCCCCAGAATGAACGACCAAAAATGCCAACTCAGCGGATATGAAATTCCAGCAAGAACCACAGTGATGATCAATACATGGGCGCTGGGAAGAGACCCCAAGTATTGGGGCGACGATGCGGAGGAGTTCAAACCAGAGAGATTTGCTGAGAAAGTGATAGACTACCAGGGTTATGATTATGAGTTCATACCTTTTGGTTCGGGAAGAAGGTCCTGCCCAGGAGCATCGTTTGGGGTGGCGAATGTGGCGCTCACGCTTGCTACTCTTCTCTATCACTTCGACTGGGCACTGCCTCAAGGGAACACAAGTAATGATTTGGACATGACAGAGGCAGTTGGTGTCATTGTTGGAAGGAAGCACCCTTTGCTTCTCATTCCCACTCTCGCAAGACCACTCAAAAATTAGTATTTTATGAGTGGATCTATTAAAAAATAATAATTAAACGCAAATAACTAATATGTATTACATGTGATTAAAATTAAAAATAATAATGTATCGTGATTCTACAAAGAACTTTCTATTGTTTGCCCGATAAGTTTTACTTGATGCATTATTTACTGTTACATTATATATCATGTGTTTTTGCTTGATACTTTTTATGTTGTTTCCTGATAAGTTTTATTATTTTATTTCTATAATTTTACTGCGTAATACATTATATTATTATAATAGATATAGCTAAAATATGGTGTATATATATATAGAGGAGAGATCATGTAACAAAAAATTTCTCTATGAAAAAAAAGAATGAATCATGTCCATTAGATCTAAAAAAATCAATGGTTGATATTTAATCAAGCCACAATTAAAACACAATCAAGCAACAAAATAATCAAGTAACAACTAAAGGCCCAGTCAAGCAATATTGTAATCAAGCAACGACGTCCTAAATACAATCAAGCAATAACGTGAATGCAATCAAACGTCTTTCTCACCTTAAGATTTTTTTCACTGGATCCGCTCCATATATATATATATATATATATATATATATATATATTGCATATAGCGTAGATTAAGGATTTAGAAGCATAATTAGAGGATAGTTTTTGTTAGGAATATTGTTAGATATTATAAAACCCTTTTGTTGTAATTGATTCATAGTCATAGTTTGATATGTTTTGGTGCATCAAAGCTCTAGCAACTCAGTATCGAGTCGATTGTAAAAGTCTTGTATAGGAATTCATACTCAAGTTATAATAGAATTAGAAAGAAGAAAGATCAAGAATGCTGAAAACTGTAAAGTGCGTTAGTAAGTAAAATTGTAAACGACACAGGATTTTTATAGTAGTTCGGAGCCTTAAGTCCTACGTCCACTCTTCGAATATCTGATCCGATAATTCACTAAGCAATGAAAGTACAGTCCTCACGATCTATAGCCAGTTGTTGTAGAAACCTCCGTCCACAGCTCAAAGGATCACTCGCCAAGGTAGCTGTACTTCACTCCTTCTTCAGTCCGCCGAAAGCTGTGCGTCTTCTTTGTAGACCGGCTCGAAGTTGGACTGAGGACAAACCTCCCTTTTCCTCCTTCGGTTAGTTGGATGGTTGAGTTCTTCCCAGAACTTTCACAGTTTGGCAGTTGCCCGTGATAACCTACTCTTCCTTTGCAAGAGCAGGTTGCTATGTTCTTATTCGAAGAATAAGAACACCAAAGAGGTAGATTAAGTCGGCTGACTTAATCCTCGTGCACCCAGGGTAACACGGTGAATCTCCAAAGATTCTATAAGCAATGAATGCTTCGAGTTCAATAAATGAACCACGATTTAATCCCTTCTCTCTTGAAAGTCTTTGATGCCTTGAGCTTTAACTTCTGTAGAGAGGCTAGTGTATCGGAGATTCAAATATGCGAGATTGTTCAGAGGTTTGGCACAGGAATTCGGCAAAGGTTTTCATGTCTCTCTATGTCCTGTTATTTATAGGTGGAGACCCAGAAAATAGCCGGTAGAGACATAGAGAAGAATGTCCAATCGTAGTCCATTCTTCTCTATAAAAAGTCGCTTTCCTCTCTGATATCTCTGCTGCATCGACCTGCTTTTCAGAGCAACTTGTACTTGATGTGTCAGACGTTCAAACAAAGTTGTACACCAATCGCAACTAGGTAATGTCTGTCTTTTCTTATTGACTTCCCCAAGGATCTTCTGCGGCTGCTCGACACTTGCCTCGTACGCTTTCTTAGACGCAAAACTGTCTTGACCTGAAACTGTGAGCGCCTCTCAACAGTTTTCTTCGAGTATCCAGACTTTGGCAGGATAAACTGTCTACGCAGTTTTTGTGACTTTGATCTGCTCTGCTTGTCTTCGTTTTGTATGTTTGACAGTTATCTCGTCAGAATGATGTTTTCTTCAAAATTGTTCCACAGTTTTGATGATATCCTCCTTCCTAGACTATTACAACTCGATTATCCTATACAAGGATTACATGAGGTAATACTCTAAATCCTAGACTTTGGTATATAATTTTGACACATCAAAACATCAAATTAAAGTGGGATTACAACAGTAATACCTAACAACATGCACCATGTCGGTCGACACATAGGTAATGCTTTGGGTTTTTGGCATGTCTCCCAACTTGGTCGACTTCCCGTGTGTCAATCGAAGCAGCAACTCTGTGTAACTCGGCTCTTTTCACCTTTTGCTCACTTTTAGCCTCAAAAACCTACAAAATCAGGCACGACAAGCATAATATTCCCTATAAACGGCTCATGCTCAATTATTGACTAAAAACTCAAGTAAATGCAAGAAAGAAATAAGAAAATAATGTGATAAGTGAGAAAAAATACGAGCTTATCAATTCCTCTGACTTGTTCTCTTTATCTCTTCGTGCGAATAGGAACTGACTTTGAAAACTGGAGTTGATCCAAGTTGGTGTCTTCCATCAGTTTCTCTAAGTCATCCGCTCCAAATATGCAGTTGGTCTCTTTATCACTGATATTTCTACCAGATTAATTATAATACAGTGACCAAATAAGTTTATAAAGCCACAAGTTGATAAACCCATAATGAAAAGAATAACGAGATTATCCTATGTACTAGCCATAGTTCTTAGTTCATTGTTTGAGTAAATAAAACTCAATCCAGCAATCCTCAAAGAAAACTAATAACAGGATCAAACTCTATCTAATACCAAATAGATCATAACTTGAATGTCGAACCCACAGAGGATGATGTAGGGAAATAAAACATAGTTTTCAGATTATTGTTTGAGAAACCAGAAAAGAGATTTGGTTATTTAACTAGGCAAATAAAGTAAAATGAGGATTTAAAACAAATAAGGGAAAATACAGATCCTAGGGTTGAACTTCTATCCTGGATAACATGCAACTAATTAATAAACCAGATTCTTGCAACAAGTGAGATATCAGAAAAGTGTTATTATTTCCTTGGTCCTTCTATCAATATCTAGGCATCTAAATCAAATTTTACCTCTCGGTCCTTCATTTACTCTAGAAATGTGAAATAAAACAGGAATCATGAACTATCAACAATGGATAAAACCTAAGTGTGCATCCAGAATAGTTGTACAAACCCTATCTGCTAGGAAAAATTAACTAGACATAATTAAATAAAAAGTAAATTACATAAATAAAATAAAATAGGAATTCTAAAGTGCATTGTTTAAAGTACTAAAATAAAAAATAAAGACTAGAAATACTACAGAAATTGAGGTGGAGATATAGGGACTAAGGTCCACTGAAAAAACTAATCTAGAGGGGTATTTATAGAGTTTGTGTGGACTTTACATGGAAAAAATCTTATAAGAAATAGGATTAGATTTGATGTAAATTACAATTCTAATATCATATTTTATCCTTTTTGAGTTTTCAAGGCTTACAAGTTGATGTATATCTTGAGTTATTAGCGAATCTCGACCAAAATATGTGTAAATCTTTGAGAAATTCGCCAAATCAATTCGCGTCGGTCGATGCAAAATTTCACGTCGGTCAACGTGGCTCTATTTCGGTCGAAAAAGAATCCGACATCATGGGATTTTTGCCTTTTTCTGCACTTTTCACATGGATTTTCCTGAAAACACCAAAAACCAAGCACCACAGGCATAAAATCACTCTAAATAGACTCATGCAACAAAAACAAAGGAAATAAACTAAAACATAACGAAAAATACTAATTAACCATACCAAATATAAGTGAAAATATAAACTCATCATCTCTCTATACTCCACACTATCCAAACTGGGGCTTTGTAATTTCCACTCAGTTTGTCTTGATCAGCTTCGTCAGTTTTGTTACAACTCGATATATCTTAACAATACTTCACAAGTTTATCTGAACTAAACTAATTTAGAGATACTCCTAATTTAGTGGTTTCTCTACAAACTTTTGACACATCAAAACAACAATTAGGTAGGAATACTTCTTAACACCCTAAAAGATAGGAATTAGTTGTAACCAACTTCCTATATAACAGTAAAGAGAACATTAACATGAGGTATGTGAAACTTCGATGTTAAACATAGAAATGTTTAATATTCAAAATCTTTGACATTACATGTTTGATTCTGGAATTAAGGTTGTTTGTATTTTAATTATGATTTGCTACTTCACATTTGTTTTGTTTGTTTGTTTGTTTTTACTTATTTTTTTTAGATAACAAATTTGTTTTATTAATGTTTGTAATAATATTGTTACTTTCAGTAACATGTTATTTAATTATTTTAATTGAAAATAAAAATTTTGTATTACACAAGCTTAAAGAATCTTTTAGAAGACCAAAAGTTCGGCCTCTTTCATTAAAAAGGTCAGACTCGGGTCTATTTGGAAGCTTGTCATAAATAATAGATCAGACTCATGCCTATAAAAATAATTACAGGTAGCGGTGTCTGCGGTCTGGTTCGACCGGTTTCGGAGGAAATTTTCGGCCAAATCAATAGGTACGGTTTGAGATTTTTCCAAATCAAACTGGCCAAATAATTTAGGTAAACCAAACCGGTCAAACAGTATAAAAATGGTTCGGTCCGGCCGATTTTGCGATTTAAAATGAAACCTATTCTAAATTTGATCAATGCACTATAATATATATTTCATAATAAAAAACTACACTTCATTTTAATAATTTAAACCACAACATACCAATAATATGAAGTTCTAAAATACAAAATAAAAAATCCAAAAAAAGAAATACAAGTTAAAACTTTGTTAGCACAAATAAAAATAATGAAATTTTATTTAAAATGTTGTATGATTTATGTTTTAGATAAAAAATAATATATTAATATTATTCGAGAAAATGGGAACTGGACTCTAGTGGCTTAATGTAGTCAAGCAACACCAACCAACTGATCTGCTCATATGTCTTATAAAATATCTAACCAAATACAAATATCTACGTATTCGGCCGGTCCGGCCGAAACAGCCGGTTTTGGCTACCAAACTGTAACCAGACCGATTTTGAACGGTTTCAAAATTTTCAAACTGCCAGTTTAAAAATTGAAATTATAACCGCCAAATTTAATCCGATTTGAGCGGTTTCGGCCAAACCGTGAACACCCCTACTCACAGGCCCAGGCTTTTCGAACTAAAGTCTGGCCTGGTCTTCAGAACGACTTCAAAAAGTTACAGATACAAGTGGTATTGGTAACTAGAGCTACAGGGTATGAAAGTTTTTTTTTCCCTTCACGAACGTCGATATCTGATACTGATCATATATTCAAATCTAGTACGTCTCGAAGTCTCTACTGATGATCAGCTGATCGGCCCGATGATCTCATACTTAAGGAGCACGGTGGTCTCGTGCAAATACACGAAATACTTAAGAGATTTTAAGAGAAAGATATAACAGAGAGCTCAGTGGCATTCGTGTTAGTCGATATTTGATACTGATCATATATTCAAATCTAGTATGTCTCGAAGTCTCTACTGATGATCAGCTGATCGGCCCGATGATCTCATACTTAAGGAGCACGGTGGTCTCGTGCAAATACACGAAATACTTAAGAGATTTTAAGAGAAAGACATAACAGAGAGCTCAGTGGCATTCGTGTTAGTCGATATCGGTAAATTAGTAACTTTATATCTTATTTGAATGGGGCATACATAGACTCATTGAGGTGTAGTCGTTTAGTAAGATGTTATACGGGCCCATGCAATTATATGATTAACGTTTGTAATAAGATGTCCACCTTCTCAATGATTATTTGTTTGTAGGAATCAAAATCAAAAAATTATGGTGTAGCTTCTGTCACTTGGTGTTGTTTTTAAAGCTTGGTCAGTTCTTCTCTTTTAACTATCATCTATGACTCTTTCCTAATCCCTGTCACCTATGTGATAAGTTATAAATGAAGTGAACTAATCTTCTATCAAATGGTTCTTCAAATCTTTCGAACCTATATTATTACAATTCTAAAATTTATACGATAATTATGTGATCAATTTTAACTAATCAACTATGTACAAATATTAGTTGATTGTTGATTTTTTACCATCATCAAAACTAAACATAATTCATAACAATCTTAATATAGGTTAAAAATACATATATCTTAAATTTAGATAATTTGTAAAACAAAAAAATTGGGACAAATTCCGTCCAAAACCAAAACTTCGATTCCATTTGAACAAACTCAATCAAACATTAAAATAACCGATCTTGTGATGCCCTAAAATATTGATTAAAAGTTCAATAAATGAGTGCTAAAGAAGGATCCTTACAACACAATTCAAATATTTCATATACTCTATACATGGAAAATTAGGTAGTTCATGTGCAAATTTGAAGCATGTTTCTGCTACTTGTGCTCCAGTTGAAGCCACGCCATCAAACCTTGCACCGCCAAACCAACCACCATTTTCAATCTTTGTCTACAAAAACAAATACTCACCATCAATTCACGCTGCATTCTCATTAAACACAGCTATGGCGGTGGAGTTGGACGAATCTCAGCCGACAGTGCAGGTCACAAATCTCAAATTCACCTATCCGGGAATCGACGGCCATCCTCCGCCCGGGGCCAAACCTCTCATTGATGATTTCTCCCTATCTCTCTTCGCTGGCCAACGCTGCCTTCTTGTGGGCTCCAATGGCGCTGGTTTTTCTCACTCTACCTTTCTAATTATGCTGCAACTTCTGTAAAAGATTGATTCTTGATTCTTTTGTGTGGTGGGTTTTCAGGGAAAACAACTATCTTGAAAATAATCGGAGGGAAACACATGGTGCCCCAAGAAACGGTTAGGGTTTTGGGAAGATCTGCGTTTCACGATACCGGTTTGATTGCCTCCGGTGATCTTTCTTATCTGGGCGGCGAGGTTTGTGAGTTTAGTTTTTTCGGGGTTTTACTTCTGCTTTTATGCCTGAAGTTTCTTCATCGTTTGGAATTTGACTTGTGAATATTGATGGATTTTGGTCATGTATTGAAATTTTCTATATGAGAGCAAGTGTTTGTGATCGGGTTGAAATTCGGGCTTCACGTTCATGTCCAAGACGTCAGGACGTTTATTTCTTTTGTATAATGAAGTAGAAAAATATAATGAGATTTCAAAAGTCTGTAAAGTACAAATTACCCAAGTTTTTTGGTTGAATGAAAAGTTTGTGATTTGAGTCGGCAAAGATGAAATAACTTTATCTAAAGTTATCCCTGTTTTTCTGTTTTCATGAATATTGGGGGATTGTTCGTATGGGAACGAAGCAAATGTTGATCGTTTGTGAATAATTTGGTTTTAATTTGTGGAAACTTATATATCCAGTGGAGGCGAGAAGTGGCTTTTGCTGGTTTCGATGTTCCTATTCAAATGGATGTGTCTGCTGATAAAATGATTTTCGGGGTAGCAGGTGTTGATCCCAAAAGACGAGATGAACTAATAAAGGTAGAATGTGTTTCCTTGATTCCTTTTCATCTTTATGCATAAGACATTTTGTGTGCTTCCTTGATACTGTGTGGATTTTGTTTGTGTTGTGTTGTGTAAAAGATGCAAATGACTGCATCGATGGGGAAGGAGGGTGTTGTGTAAAAAATTCATCTCTAGCTCTCACGACAAATGAATCGTCCATATTAACTATTGCTTTTGCTGCTGCTACATAAGTTATAGTCAAGCATTAGAAACCAATCTATATGTTTTTATTGCAATAAATCAAGCATGATGAGCAGCTTCATGTTTATTAATGTATAAGGCTATGACAATCCCAAACCGATAGAAGCTTAACAATGAAACAAGCAACTATGAATGCTGTGAAATGTAACTTTGCTTGTGGTTCCAACTCTGCAGCACAAGGCCTTTTCTCTCTCTTTTGTCTATCTGCATCTGGCAGTATTTTCCTCCTTTTCTATTCAGCCTTCTTTTTTCTTTCTTTTCTTTATAAACTAGAATTGTTGAAATATATGGACTTATAGAAAACAAGAAAAAGGAGTAAATTTATACCTATGATTTTCTCAGCTTAAATAATTGCTGATTTTAACTTGAAGGATCTGATTTGTGTAGTGATTTTGTATTTTTCATATCATTAGCTAAATATATTTGATTGAACCTCTATTCATGCATCAGGCTTTTCTTTCCTTTCTGCATTAATCGCAAACTCTTACCTAAGAATGAAAGCTTGAGTGTTTCACCAGAAAGACATGTTTTCAAAGTTATGTTATTATCTTGAAGGCTACTTCCACTGAAACTTAAGTGTTGTCTAGCAAGAAACGTGCGTGATAGGGACACTACCCAAGTCATATAGGTAACTAACTGAATGCTATCATAGAAAATGACTATACAAGGACAATCCAAACTGAAATTTGATTCAGACCTAGTGAAGTAGGGGCAAACCTTACTCTAGCATTTATGCTCATTCAAGGCCTTGAATCTTTTGCCAAGTTCTAAATGATATTGCAGAACACCTAGTTAAATGTGAGTTGATGTGTGAGTCAATTATGATTTGTAATAGTAAGCTGATCTTTGATTTAAGATACTGTGATCAAACATTCTGAAGAAGATCTCTAGTGCCAGTGGGTTGCTGGAACACGAGGAACAAGCGGGGGGCAGCGAGCAAAAATTACTTTTAGTGACATCTCATTCCTTACAGATGTTTGCAGGCCATTCTACATGTTGCTGAACTGACTATATTTGCTTTGTCTCTGTTCTCTGACTGATCAGTGATTACTTACAGTTATACAACTGGCAATGAGATGCACTTAGATCTAGGGGTTAGATGACTAGCAACCGGAAACATGTAGATCTAGGAGAAATTCGATTAGGAAAGGTTTGAAGAGATAGAGGTGAATTAAAATCTCTTGTTGCAGGTTTTAGGAATCGACCTTTCCTGGAGATTGCATAAAGTATCCGATGGTCAAAGAAGGAGGGTTCAAATATGTATGGGTCTTCTAAAGCCATTCAAGGTATATATATATATATCTCATTAGTCGATTTATGCTCTCTGCGTAAGAGCAGAATACATCACACCTCTGTGGCCAGGTTCTCCTTCTCGATGAGATCACTGTTGACTTGGATGTTCTAGCCCGAGCTGACCTTCTAAGGTTTCTGAAAAAGGAATGCGAAGAACGAGGGGTTACAATTATTTATGCTACACATATTTTTGATGGTCTGGAAGACTGGCCATCTCACATTGTAAGTTTGATTCTTGTGCTGTGCATATCCTAAACTGCCATTCTCCATCTATATGTTGTCGCAACGATCGTATTTTCCAGGTTTATGTGGCTAATGGGAAGTTGCAACTGGCGATGCCTATGAATAAAATTATGGAGATTAGCAATTTGTCCTTGATGGTTAGTTCTTCTATCTTAGAATGCAATCTCCATGTACAAATTGTAACTATTATTGCTGCCATATCTTTCCTTCCTAGAGTATTACTCCTTCCGTCCCAGCAGAATAGGCCCTCTTAACAAATCGAGCGTTCCAACTAAATTGGCCTCTTTCCAAAAATGACAACTTTTTCACAGTCAACAATAAAAAAATAATTCCACTTACACTCACAGTCTTAATTCCCGTGCCGAAAAGAGGGCCTATTTAATTGGGACGGAGGGAGTACTATTTAACTTAGCAATCCTTATCAAGAATTATACTTTACTGAGCATTTCCAATCTGGTTATACATATGGTTTTGGTAGTACGATGAGTCTTAGAAGAGAAGAATCATGGATTCTTCATCATTTGGCTTGGCTATATATAGTCACTTCTCATTTAGCATTAAATCTTGACATCTTCAACAGTTTTGAAGAATCCCACCAAGAATACTTGGAAACTCAAGTCATAGTATTAACTGCCATTTTGCAGAGAACTGTGGAGAGTTGGCTGAGGAAAGAGAGAGATGAGGAGCGGCAAAGAAGAAAAGAAAGGAAGGCCAGCGGGCTGCCGGAGCATGAGGAACAAGTTGAGGGTAGTCGTGTGACCGGTGATCCAGCGCGAGCTGCTACCCGTGTGTTGAATAACGGGTGGGCTGCTGGGAGGCTAACCTCAACTGTTGCTGGTGAAGAAAACTTTGTCTTGAGCTCTAATAGGGTTCTCAGGTAAGAGGAAAGGTTGAGGTATCATCCATGCATGGCCATCGTCATGATATTTTTAATATTAATTCTTACATCATTTCCTTTTTCTTACAAATTATTTCCTTGTATTAGAACTTGGGGAGGAGTATTTGTGATGTGAGTTTGATTTGATTGGACGTGTGCGTGTGTGATTTTGTATAACTGAGTGAAGGAAATAAAATAAAATAAAATCTATATATCTCATCAACTCACCAATACACTGTTGTGCTGTTTATTCATGACCTTTTTTATATTATTATTTATATGCATTTTCAAAAAATTGTAATTGAGATTTTTTTTAGTCTTCATTTATATGTGTGTGTATATATATATATATATATATACTAAATTATTAATTGCTAGACTGTATATATTTGGGGGTAAGGTTCATCAATCTCTTCTATATTTCTCCACAAGTTTTTATCGGACTGTAAATTAGGTGAGTTTATTTAGTTTTCACTTTAGTAAAAGCATGTTCAAGCTTGTCCTACATTACTTTTTATTAAACTGGGTTAAAATATGTATTTCTCAGTATCTGATTTGGTGAGTTCATGGACAAATTTAATGAGTAAATTCGTTTAAATATAAAATTATTAATTTTATAATTTCTTTATTTTTAATACATTGATAATCATAAGTATAATAAATCTCGATTATCTTTATTATTTATTATAAAAAAAATTAATTAGTGATATATGGGGAATGCAAGTGTTGAAACTTGAAAGTGTTGTGATCAATTGGTTCAAGATACTTTGAAGGATAATTGGGTGTATGGTTTTTGAATTTATAAGTTATACTGCAAAAAAATGATGAAATAGTAACTATTATTTTTTGTCAATAAATTGATTTACCTTAAATTTAAAATAATAAACATTTAAGCTTAATATCAAATTTATATAGTTTATTTAAATTCAATTAAGTTAGTGTATAATAAAGTTTGAATATCGATTTGATATATAATAATTATGATTGGACTAATTATGTACTCAATCATCTCCTAATTTTTTTAAAAATTTTGTTACATTATTTAAATAAGAAGAGGGATGCTCCAAACATTATTTAAATTCATGATATGCTCATAAATAAATTATACTCCCTCCGTCCCATTTTAATTGGCCCCTTTCTTTTCGGCACGGAAATTAAGAGTTGTGAGTGTAGAATGAGTTAGTGGAATGAATATTTTATTATTGTGTGTGTAAAAGTTGCCATTTTTGGAAAGGGGCCAATTTAATTGGGACGCCAAATTCGGTAAGTGGGCCTATTCTAGCGGGACGGAGGGAGTAGTATATTTTATGTTAATAATCTCAAAATTAATTTTTTAATTAGCAAATATATGGACGTTCTAAAATATAGGCCTAAGCCTGCTTGTATGTGTAGGCTTTTTTAACCATGTCTACTGAGGTCTGGTCTCTCTCTCTCTCTCTCTCTCATTTTTAAAAGACAAATTTTATACTATAAAGGAATTGAATATTCTAAAAATCCCCAGCCTAGTTGCAACCCATTTGCATAAAATTGGACTGAATTTAAAAGTTGGAACACTAAATTAGACCAACTATAATTACACACAAGTAAAAGTCATAAAAGAACCCTTGCCCTTTATCAAAATTAAGTTTGTCCCGTCTATTATCGAATTAAGCTTCTATTCATGTATAGGGTATCGATGCTCTCTCGACTCTTATTGCATTCGTGCATATGCTACACTTATTCCCAGGGGCGGATGTAGAGCTCGAGTATTGTAGGGGCTCGATCGTAATTTTGTGGGGTCGACGTTATATAATTTTATTTTTTTAAAAAAAATACATGTATATAAAAAAAATTTGAAACGCCGTGGGGGCGACCGACCCTGTGAGCCTCTACATAGTGTCGCCCCTGCTTATTCCCATATCTATGTAGCATAGTATTATTCATTAATGTAGTTCGAGAGGAGTTTATTTTATTGGGAAGATCTCAGATTATGCACGCCTAAACGATTTAGGTGGATTTTATCCATTAACTCAATCCAAATCCATTTAATATATTCTAATTGAGGATTAATAAATCCTATTTGAGAAGGATGAACCCATTTACGTATGGATAAAATTCGCTTATACCATTTAGGCGTGTCTAACGCAAGTTTTTGCCTATTTTATTAGGTGGATCCCTTAGTATTTATATGCATGATAATGTAACTTAAAAACATGTAACGATTCGTAAAATTATTAGTGGATAATATATAATAAAGTAGATTAAGACGACAATAATAAATTGAATATTGAGTCAAAAGAAGAGAGTGAGTTATAGAATTAGTGGGAAAGAAATAAAGTGGGAGATGCGCCCGTGCGCCGTCCCTCGTCATCACGCAATTTAGCAATGAACTTAAATTAATGATTGAAGGGTAGGGATAGGGGTAGGGTGAGGATCATCCAAGTCTACTCCCCCACTACTCTCTCTATCTCAACTAAGTTAATATCGAATCTTCGTCCCTTCGCTCGACTCGACTGTAGTGGTTAAAGCATCTTGCTTGTAATAGAGAGATTATAGGTTCGAACTCCAAAAAACATCAAAATATGTGAATGATTGTGTGTGTTTAAAATTAATGTACACTTATCAAAACTTCGAACTGGCCTTCTTTCTCTCGTATCGTTCCATTTCATTTTAATACAATTTAATTTATTTATTATTGAATTGAACTAAGATTTATCATCGAGCCACTTTGATATCAAAAGTTTAATTAATTATTGAATGAGTTTTTGATTTTTTAAAGTTTACTTTTAAATATTTATAATTTATAGTTAAATATAAATATTTGATTTACAGAACTATCATATTGACTCAATTTTTTTTTCCTTTCTCACTACAAACGAAGTTTATTCAAATAATACTCTTATTGTACTGTTACAAATTAAGTACAAAATTTATAAAATTAAGACTTTATAACAATTACTTACAAAGTCATTAGTAGAATAAATAACTCGCTCAAGTTTAACTTCTTTAATTAACAAGTTTTACTGTTTTAATGAGTTCGAATCTCATTATCATACTCAAAATTGAATAACTCATTCGTTTACAATTTTAATAATTGTTAGAAAAATATGAGCTACATAAATCTACAATAATTTGTTGGACCTTTTTATTGTATCTCAATTTTATTTTATCGTACAAGTAAATCACAATATTCCAGTAGCAGAGGAATCAAGGTTCCACTTCAAATTCTAGCCTGAGTTTGCCCAACACTACTCCACTAGATTATGTTTGCCACATACTTGTATATATATATATATATATATATATATATATTCTAATAATTATATTATTATTTTTGTTGGGTATCAGGCCTTGCTCGTCTGTTTCCGGCCTGTTACTTCGCCCGGACCTCGACCTAGTCCTGACTGGGCTAGGGTTCCTCTTCGGACTAGGTCCGATCTTGAAGCTTCGACGGCCTTCTGACCTCCTCCGACTGGATCTCCGATCTAAGGTACCTCTTCGCCACCCAAGAACTCGAAGGGACAAGATTAAGGCTCAGAACTCACCTCCTGTGAGTTCTAGCCATCCAACGGCCGAAAGGGAGAAAGATTAGGTTGCCGAGGGTCGGGATCTCACTAATCTCACAAAGGCTCACCGGAAAAACCCCTCAGATCACACACAAAGGAAGAGAGAAGGGAGAGCGAATATCGTAGAGAGAGAGAGAGCGGCGCACAGATTAGGGTTAGGTTTCAGGATGAACAAACAAATCGGGTCACCCCCCTTATATAGTAGGGTAGAAGAAACCGCCCCAACTAACAACCCGAAAACCGCCAAACCCGAACCAACAAGGCTAGCCCACAATCCATAAACCCAACCAGAAATAATGGGCTCGGAGATAGGAAGGGCAAAACAAATAAGAGGCCCAACAAGAACCCAAACCAAAGGCCATCCTATTAACAATTTTCATCTCGAATATATTAATTTAAATCTTATTTATTTAGATGTTAAATCTTATTAAAGCGTTTGAGCAAAATGCTTAAATCATTTATGCTCCAGTTAGAAATAATATTATAAAGTTGTTGAGATTTAGTGGTGTCATGCAATTTATTTAATTCAGTAACAACGTCTTTTTCTAGCATAAAGAAGGAAACATTTTTTATTTTTTTTGCATACACGTATAAGGCGGAAACTAAAAGTGAGAATGCTTGAGAAAAAAGCAGAATTTAATGTGATTCCACGTTTGCCTAAATTAGTACTCCATTTAAAAAACTTGAGCCATTATTTTAATCTTATTTAATTCTCAATGGAATAACTCTCGAGATTGTCCAAATTTGATTCTACTAGAATCAACGTTTCCTTATCTAACTACCAACCAACCAAGCTTATCCCATGGAATCTTCTTTACATCTCCATTTAAATTTGGAAATATATAAAATGGAATTCATACGTTATATCCCACTATAGTTTTAAATAATTAATTAAATATATTATCATGATATATAAATATTTGTGAAATTCGAAAATATAATCTCTTATTAGCAAATTCTCAAATCATCAGATTACTTAAAAAGTGGTTAAATCTCTTGCTTTGTTTGCTGGGTCACCTTATAATAGTTTTTAAAATTGATTTTATAATATTGAGTTGATCTTAATATAGGAGTATCAATTATAATAATGGGAGCCCTTAATCAGAGAGAGATCTATATTTCAACATGGGTACATTTGCACTTCCAATTTTTTTTATTAATTATATATAGATTATTTATATATGTTTTTACATATAATTTATTTATTTTTTTACATACAAAATTCCAAGTTATTTTATTTGTATATTGTACACTAATTCAGAATTTTTGTAACTTTCTTTAATAGTTGGATCATTGACATTGACTCCTAATTACAAGTCAGATTAATTTATAAGGAGGAGTTGAGTACTAACATGTTTTTGTTCAAATTATGCAAACTATATGCTAGCAAATATAGTAGCAACACAATTTCTCCATTAATGGTCGCACCCTCCACCATCAAAAGTTGACAATTTAAGTTTACTGAACTGAAACAAACATATATATACCTACACGTGATCAAATTCAGATATTCTTACACATCTCTATCCTAACACTGATCAACGTCGTTAACGTTGGTGGGCAAGGACTGCGGGAACCCTTGGATCAAGCAGAAGAGCGGCGGAATGGTGAGGGTGGAGACATCCCCATAGGCATTCCAGCAGAAAGGGTCCAAGATCCTGCGTCCCTGAGCCGGCAAGAGCTCAACGTCGGACATGGTGAGATTAGTGCAGGGCAGGGCGTCGCTGCAGGCGAGGTGCATGGGAGGGCTTCTCACGTCGTAGGTGCCTTTGATGCCGGAGTAGGAGACGTCGGTGATGTACACGGCGGAGCTCTGGTTGGAGCAGGCCTTGCTGCTGCAGTAGTACTGGTCGATCATGATGGGGTTCCGCACCGTGTCCATCACGATGTTGCTGTACCAAACCTTCGAAACCGCGCCGTACCCGCCTTGCCATGTCTTGATCCGGACGCCGTTGTCCGAGTGCTTGATCACCGAGTCCCGCACCGTTATGTTCGACACGCATGCCCTCGTGTTCCGAGGCCCCAGGCTGCCGATGCTGCACGCAAAACGATGAGTATAAAAGCGTCTTGCTTGGACTAAGAGGTCACAAGGTGTGCTTGCGTAAGTTTAAATAAAATAAATATATATGCAAGTGAGTGTTGGATTGAGTAGGACAGTTTTTTTAGTTGTTGAGTGGGGGACCGAAAGTAAGATTGTTGGTAGAAACTAGAAAGGCCAAGTAAGTTTTGTACGCTTGTTACTTTATGTATATTAATACATTACAATATAAAAATTAATATTTCTGAATATGGCTGAGAAATATTTATTACCATTTAGTGAAACGAAAGTATACCTTATTCCATGACTAGGACCGCAGGTAATGTTCCTTATGTCTACATTAAAAGTGCCAGCACCAATGGACACACAGTCATCACCTACAAACATATCGACCACAATGTAAATATAAATATAAATGTATATGTACAAATAAATCCAAGGCCGGGGATGGCGTGGCGACAAACCATTGGCAATGATTGAGTTGTAAATCTTGACATCATTGGTGTTCTCAACGTGAATGCCATCAGTGTTGGGACTCCCAGCTGGTGATTTTATAAAGAGTGAGTCGATATGGACATCGCTGCAGCTGTCGAACCTGAAATGGAACTGTGGGCTGTTCTTCATCCTCAGTCCTTCCACTCTCAATTTTGAGCTCCAAAAAAACCTCATCGCCTATATATATATAACAATATCAATCACTCTTTCATTCATCAAGTTATAATGTGTATGTTTCAATGTTAATACACTACTACTTACAACTGGGCTGTCGCAAGGGCCACCTAGAGTTGTTCCATTCACACCCTGTTTCATCCATACACACCAACACAGTAAGTCTTTTTTTTTTTTTAATTTTTTTGAATGATTGAAGAAGATGAGAGGGGATATTATGTATTACTCGATGAGGTTTGCATGGAAGCTCCCACCATTTCTCTCCTCTTCCATCAATCATCCCACCTCCTTGCATTGTCATTCCATTGATCCTGTAAAACACCAGCCACTGCCGTTTGCTGTAATTTTTCGGCCAAGAATCCGGCCCGTCCGGCGGCATTATGCTTCCTTCAATCTATATTCAACCAGCCAAAACTGACTGTGATCAGAACAAAAACGATATCCAACTAAGAAAAAGAAAAAAGGGCAGTGAAATAATCACCTGAAAAATGAGTGGATTTGTACAAGGGCCAGAAAAGATAGCAGACTGAATCATGAAAGTATGATGCATGGGAACAAGTATGACAGCAGGGTCATCGGCTTGGCAAGCGGCGTCCCACGCCATTTTAAACGCCTGCGTGTCGTCGGCGACGCCATCTCCGACGGCACCAAAGGCCAGCACACTGAAGATTGACAGAGGCGGCTGGGAAGCCTCGGGTGCAGGAGAAGGCGATGCAGAGATTTGAGACAGTATGCGATGCTCGAGAGCTCTGCATTCAGCAGAAAGAGTGAAGAAGGAGCATAGAGTGATGATACCCAAAAGCAGGAGGTAGATCATGGACTCCATCACGTCTCTCTCTCACTCAGTCTGGGTAGTAACTGTAGTGAGAGAATTGAATTGAATAATTAAATAGGGATGGCGGGATGGAATGGAGAAGAAAGCAAGTTGGGCGAGTGGAGGCGCATGCAATGGTAGCTTTTGAAAAAAATGAGAGGAGAAGTGTGACCACTTAGTGCAGAGGGTAATGTCAACACAATTGAGTTATATAGAAGCTAGCTAGGTAGAGCGAGAGCGAGAGCGATGAGAGAGGAGTTTAGGGGGGTCGGTTATGGCGGCATTATTATAGTGCAAACATTCAAAGCCGACCGTCCCATTTTCAGATTAATGGGTTTTCTGGTGGCCGCCATTCTCAATCAATTAACTAAGCTTTACCTATTTTCTTTTGGAGTTCAACATGCTGCCTAGCTCTCCCCCCTCAACAGATAAAGATTGTTGTGTGAATGATAATTGTGTGATACTCTCTCCTAATCTTTGAAATACCTGTTATGCCCTTATATATTTGATAGATATTAATTATAAAAGTATTTATTCCTTTTATATATATATATATATATATAGGGAGCGGATCCAGTGAGAAAACTCTTAACGTGAGAAAGATACTTGATTGCATTCACGGCATTGCTTGATTGTATTCAGGTCGTTGCTTGATTGCAATGTTGCTTGATTGTACTTTAGTTGTTGCTTGAATATTTTGTTGCTTGATTGCATTTTAGTTGTTGCTTGATTCAATATCAACCATTGATTCTTTTAGATCTGATGGACATGATTCATTCTTTTTTCTCACATGGAAATTTTTTTTTACATGATCCCTCCTCTATATATATATATACATATATAGATATATATATATGTCTATTTAATCCTTCTCAAATACTTAATTATCTAAAAATGAAGTGGATTTATCTTTTTGAAGACAAAATGTTTAATTATATCCTGAATTATAGTATTTTTTTCAATTTTATTTTAAAGTTTTTTGAATGTTTAAATTAATTTCCAAACATTTTAAGAGGTAAACTAATGTAAATACATCTCAAACTATTTCTTTTTTAATTAATGGAAAGTTGATTGTATTGTCTAAATCCAAATTAGTAAATTAAAGTTTTGAATTTAAATGTTATTATGTTGGACTTGGATTTTGGACAATACAATCCAACTTTCTGTTGAAAAAATAATAATTTCAATATTAATTGAACATACCAATAATTTGTAATTTTTTTTTTTTAAAAAAATATACATAATTGATAATTTGGGATATAATTAAATTTCTTTCCATAGTAAATTCAAGAAAAGAGTGGAAAGAGAAGAAATTGTAGGAGTGAGAAGTTAATCACGCAAGTTCCTAGGAGTTTGTAACATATTGTTGGGTTATTTTTTAACTGGACCCATGGACCCCCATACCTAAATATATTGTTGTTTCAAATTGAATAATGAATCACTACTAGTATTCTTTACTTTATTTATTATTAGTATCAATACCATTGTGCATACACTTTATACAAGTGAACAACAAATTGCAAGCACACAAATATTTGATAAAGGCAAAAACTTGCGTTAGGCAGACCTAAACAGTTTAGGCGGGTTTTATCTTACCCAAATGGGTTGACCCATTCCAAATAGGATTTATTAATCCCAATTAGAATATATTATATGGATTTGGGCTTGAGTTAATGGATAAAACCCGTCTAAATCGTTTAGACATGCCTAACCCAAGACCTTCCCTTTGATAAATTATTACGCATTAACTCTGAATTTCAAATGTTGCTAGTACAAATTCACAACATATATAATAATATTCATGTACCTAAAAAGGTTCATCACCTTGCTATTTCGTAATTCTCGGAAAATTTTGAGATAAGATGGCGGAGAATGAGAGAGAGATGAAATAGGCAGAACTTGTTGGCCCAAAGGATCTTATACCTAAAATTTGTATCTAAATGAGAGAGCACAAAGGAACAAAAGGAAACTGAGCACTTAGGATACACAAGTGAGAAAAAACTTGGGGCAAATTTTTGAGAGCTTTTTATTCTCCTTTTGATTGGAATAGAAGAGGAAAGTTACAAGTGATTCTCACAACCACCATCGACCCCTATTTATACCTCAACTTTGAGAGTTCAAACGTCTAGCCACTAACTTGCTCATAAAATACATTAAATCAACACATTTATTAGTTGCTCTACTAATTTCGTAACTGCTTGAAACCTCCCATTGCCTTTATTGCATTTATGCCCACTACTTGGAGTAGTATAATCAACAGAACTAGCATAAGATTTGTACTTTTAGTTGTGGGAAGTGTAATTCTGTAAGACTGTATCTATGGATTTAGATCTTTTGTTGTGCACCATTCACAACTACATACTTAATTTTTTAGTTTAATTTAATAATTGAAATAATTGTTTATGGTTATGAACGGTGCACAACTCACTCGTGTACAGTATTTTGATATAAAATAGAATCTAGATTCATAAATTACTAGCAAAAGATTTGTTGGATAGTTAGTGTTAATGCTTTCATTTCATGATTACTAGTATCGTACCCGTGCGTTGCACGGAATTATTACATTTAGTATTATAAAAATAATATATAAGAATATCAAACATTAATTATGATTGTAAATAGGAATGACAATTTTCAATAAGATACAATAATTTAATATTGATATCTGTTTATGCATGCAAAAAAATTTAAATACTTTTAAGAAGATAATACATTTTGTTTAGTACATTAAATTCAACATGAACGGAGATAGTTGTTTTGACTGTCATATTTGTGTGAGCCAATAATATTTATCGTTTTGATATAATTCATAATTAAAATTAAAAATTGAGGTATTTTTAACTAATAATAATACATTGGATGTATTTTTCCAAAAATATCAATAGATCAAGGTATTATTCATAAACATAAGTAAAAATTGGGGTATATTTAACTGATGGAAATAGATTGGGGTATATTTCCGAAAACGTTAATAATTTAGGGTATTTTCCCCTATTTACCCTAAATTTTATTATTGGATATATTCAATTTTAATTAACATATGATTGTTAAAATTAACTAATTCACAACTACAATTTATATATTTTTTTAGAATTTTGATTTTGTTCATATAAATCAATTATAATATATTACATCATACTTAAATATTATTTTTAAAATAACAAATATAAAAATTAATAAACATGATGTTGGAATGTTGTAAATGCAATATATCTTCTACTCCTATTTTAAGTTCATTATCAAAATTATTATTTTTCATAATTTAAATTTAGATTTGTTTTATAAATTCAACTCATCTACCCAATTAGGATATTACAATTAGGGCATCGTGTATCGAATATTTGAATTACCCAAAATCTTAAGAAGGCTTCAAGATTAATGTAATTTATCTAATCATTATTGACAAATCACAAATAGGTAAATATAATCATGAATTTAATTTGAAAAAAAAAGTTGGAATAAAATTACGGTTGATTTGGTATATGCTAAATTAGTTTACCATCTTAATCAATTTATGTAACAATGTCAAATTAGACATTTTTTTTTGGAATTTTCTAAATAAAGAATGAAACATTTTAATTTTTTATTGTTTTAAAATTTGAGGATTTTTGTTTGTTCAAATTAAAACATTTTGCTGATCTTTTTACACAAAATATGCATCGATAGCTATTTGAAATTTTGCTTTAAGCACTAAATAAGTTATAGAATACATCAACCTTTGATTCTATATGTTATGACTCAAAATTCTCTTTTTTAATTCTTTGACTGTTAGTGGGATGAAGATTATCGATGCAGGCATACACATGGAAGACAATTTAGTTTCGGATCACCAGCTTAAGTTTGCAGGCAAAGCACGAATTATAAATTTCTCACAAAATACAAAAAAAATGCAAAGAATAAATTTTAGAAATCAACAAAAAAAATATAAATGTTAAATATTTACGCAAGCAAGATAAAAGAATTTCAAGATATAATTACCTTTGTTGCTAGTGATTGTTTTTGTGTGGTAAAATAGTTTGAATAAAATTGCAGAATTTATAATAGTAAGGATAAAGTGGGGAGGAAGAGTTTGTATTTATACAAAAAAGTGAAAATTGAATGGCTCTGAATTTGAGTTTCAAAATAGCATGTAAGATGAACCAATAGTTATGGCTATATTTGTGTCAGATGATGGAAGCTTTTAGTTCAGCTTTGGCTAATATAATTTTTTATTGCACGACATGTGCATGAAAATATAAAATGGCGGACTTTTTACCGCTCAAATGAACAGTGCAAAACTGCTTTGTTTTAATATAATAGATAGATTGTAAATTACTAAAGTGAAGCTCCATCCACATCATGAAATACTCCATTGAATAATTTATTTATTTGCAAGGTTACAAAAAGACGGAGGCAAGAACTCCATCAGATGAGGCAAAAAGCATAAGCTTGATTATTGAGAAAGATAGATGGATAGATAGTTTGATCAAGTAGCCAGAGTGGTAGGCTCACAGCCATCATGCACACAAGCTAAGACATCTCTGTAGTCCCTGGAGATGGTGAAGGAATCGTAAACCTCTCCATCGCTACTCTTCTTGTACTCCAACAGAAGCGAGCTATGGTTGAACGCCGTCAGCTTCACGAACCCATAGTCGTAATCCTTGAATACGCTCCACATCGTGTCCACCGTCGTGAACTCCGACAAGTGGCTTCCTCCCCCTCCCACCACCACGTGGATGGTTCCGTTCACAGTCCCGGAATAGTGCGACTTCTCCGAGTTCACGCACTGATTCTGCAACACCAATCATATTTATATATCTCAATATTCATGTATGCATATATTATATATTCATGCACCTGGTAAATAGGGCAAACTCTTTCGTAGTTGTGGACATGGCCGTAGAAGGCAATGTCTACTTTGTACCTCTGCCATAGCTTCTGCAGGCTCTCCCTCCCCATGGGCTCCTCGAAAGACCCTTCCAGCCCGTACCAGCTATTCGACGAGTAGCCAAGAACCCGATGAGCTACAAATATCAACCATGGCTGTTTCTGCCTGTCTGCTGATGCCAGGCATTTCTCGATGAACTTATACTGCTCCGATCCTTCCCGCCAGTCGTGCTCCGAATCCGCAATGCAGAAATGGAACATTCCGTAGTCCGTTGAGTACCAGAACTTGGCTCTGTTTTCTGCAGGAACGTAGTACATGGTCTCAGCAAGCACGCCGCACTCTCCACCCGAATCGTCGGTGTTGTAGAAAGAACCCGAGTTTGGCCAATCACGCTCGTGATTGCCGCTGTGGGGAGCAAGTATTTGTTTATGCAGAGGAGAGAATATTATATTATAATATTGCAGATGAATTATTAAGGGAAACCTTGCAATCATGTAAGGCACAGCAGATGCAATGGGTTCCACTAGTGCAGTGAACTGATCCCACTGGGAGATGTAGCCATTTGCGTATGGGAGATCTCCGATGTGGAAAACTATGTCGTAGTTGTCGAGGTCTTCAATCAGCCGATCTGTGGTGTTGAGCGAGCCTGGCTGGTAATCAGCGTACTCGTTCGAACCATCACGCTCTGCCTGAGAATTTAATTATAAATTGTAGCTAATTACATGAGCTGAGATGGTAAGAACTACAACACAAGATCAACAATATAGTACCTTTCCCATGTCTCCAAATATAATGATGCGCTGCAATGAATCTTGACCAGGATATGGCGATGATGTAAAAGAATATGTTTTGCTCCACACATATGAACCGTTGTTTGAAAAAATAAATAAGGAGAGAATACTGAAGATAGAGAACCGTGAACAATTTTATTAGAGATAAAATATGGAGAGTGTTCCACCCTTGTTACAAAAAGGGTAATTATGTTTATCTATCCTACACTTTTACAATTTATGGAAT
>JAPKLW010002229.1:3285-62155 GCA_026898455.1 Plectranthus barbatus
TTATTTAGAAACATCCATCCATTTCATTCAAAAGATATAAATGACATTTCATAACCCTCAAAAGAAATAAGTTAAACAAGTTTTCTCATCTTTCACAAAACACGGGAAGGAAATAGTTTTCAGAGATTAGTGCAGCGGTGTGAAACGTGATGGAGATATGCATGTGAAGATGCATATCTCAGGAACTATTTTCAAAACCTTTACAAAACACCCGCGTCATCTTTACTGTAATATCCTGAATTTTAATTAAGCGATATTTAGCTTAATTAATTATTAAATAAAAAAGGATTATTTATTTTAGCCCTTAAATATTTAGTTACTCAATTTTTGACACTCATTGTCGCATGCATATCCGTTTCATGCAAATAAAATATCCATGAGTATGTTTTAAGAAACCCTAAGCAACCATGCAGACGAACTTTATGTAGGAAACTCGTGCGCGATGAACCGGGGTTCCAAGTGTATTTTGGGTACATTAAAATAGATAACTTGCACCCGAGAGCTTCATTTCTTCCACCGAGCTAGGGTATACTTGGAATTGATTTATAAGAATTATAGAAACAATCGGAATGAGGTTCCGATACTCGTGGAATATTTTAAGATTTTTCGAACTATTAAGTTCGGGGCAAAAACGGGAAAATTAAAAAAATTGGGAAATTGAAACCATGGGTAGGACTCGTGATTTAGAATATTTTCGTAGATGTCCATTTTCCAAATAGGAAAATGCATGCCAAATTATGAATCAACGAAGGTCGATTAACGGGGTTATTACATGAAATAACGAATCCAGAACCCGACGTATGGGATTGTGCCAAGTGTCATCTATCCAACTAACCACCTGTCCCTCAATTATTGTGGGCAGTTGAGAAGTGTGGCGCAAGAGAGTGTATTCAGATCGGAAACGAAAGCAACTGCTCATTCCATTTCACTCCGCACAACCTCTGCCAGCAGCTTCATCTCACCCACCTTCTTCGCGTTTCTCCGACCAAACGAGTGAGTTTCAGGCCGCAATTTCAGAAGAAAAAACCAAGATTGTACTTCAAGCTTTCCATAGGATCCGGAAGAAGTCGATTTGGTTGAGTATCACGAAAGTTACAGCTCGATCTTAAGGGTGTGTTGGTAAGCGATTCTGAAATCATAACCTTCGTCGGAACTCTATGTAAACGAAGATGAACCTACGAATAACCTATATCTTCTTGCTCCTTGTGATGATAGGAAGCTGTTGGTAGCCTTAGTTCATCATGATCTGTCGCCGTTCGCTGGAAACCACCGCAACCACACCTACGCAGGTAGGGTTTTCCGTCCTCATTTTCAACTTGCTGCATCTTCGTGTTTCCATAGTTCCATGGGTTGTATTGCATTCCATATGGTACCTAGTTTTGTATAGAGGCTGGGAGTGCGTCGGGAGTCTTTGGGGATGGCCGGAACGGCTGAAAATGGCCGAACAAAATGTTGCATCGCGCAGATTTGCGAGCAGCTGCTACAATTGACTCGGTGTCGATCGATGCCACCACTGTCGGTCGACATGGCCGGCGTCGACCCACATGGACCTGTGTTGGTCAACGTGGCCGGCATCGACCGACACAGCGGCGGCTGCAACCCTGTTTTATGTTTCCTTTGTCTGTTTTTGATCTGATTCGAGTTATATTCGATGTATGATTATATATTGATTTTGAAGCTTATTATGTCTATTTATATTCAATTTGAACTGATTTCGGATGTCGGGACTTGACCATATTTAATCATGCAAATCATGTTACATGTTGGACTATTTAATTCATTTTCAAACTCCGAAATGAATTATTTTCTAGCCATGGGTTTCGTGTCTGAGGTGAGAAGTGTCGGATAAGTCTCATTCACATCCGATTTACAGGTGATGCATGTTGGTTAGCTAGAATTATGTTTGTCTTGTCGTAAAGTCAGTCCATCTTAGAACCTAAATTTTACGATAACATCAGCTGGGGTGCTGATTTATCCTCCATAGAAACTCCACCTAATTTGATGTATTCTCCTGTGTTGTCAATTGAAGGAATCATAGGGTGACCAGAGAGCTTTTTAATCTCAAATCAACTTACTTGCGCTGTATTTGTAAGCATTTGAGGTGGGACGATTTTATTCCTATTTGCGCTTGATTTTGGGCTACAAGCCCTATCTTCTGAACAGCATGCAAATTGATTTGATTTTAATTGATTGTCTATGCCAAAAATATTTTGATTTCATATCTGTACCTCTGGTCAACTGTAGTTGACCGGGGAGATTTGGTTTAATAAGGACAGAACCAAGTTTCGTAAGAATCCTGAGCAAAGGCTCTTAAACCCGTGGGGCATTGATCCTTCTTTATGTCGAGCCAAGCTCAGACTTGATAACTCAATGGAGTATTGATACCTTCGGAGAAATAAGGAGAGACACATGCTGTGTCTTAAATCGATCGAGGTCTCAATGCTACGGGTTCTGAGACCAGTGCACTAAATGATGACAGTGGGCCGAATGGTTCGCCATTCCCTACTGTTCATCGTGACTTGGAAGTTGGCCAACTTCCGGTCACACAACGACAAAACAGATATGTCTTCATTTGTGAGAAAAACTGTATGTTTTGAAATAAAACACGACCAAATGTTTAATAAAACCTGTGGTTTATTTGTGTGTGACATAACATTCTTATCTAATCAGGTATCATTTGTTTTCAGGTCATGTCCTCACGGGGTACGTTGCACACAGCCCCTGTACATTATTTCTAAAATGTGCAGGTTAGTAGCAGCGATGTGGATGCAGCGGTGTAGAAGGCAGGATTATTCCTATAAGAACTCTGATCCTGAGACATGTATCTTCATATGCAAGTCTCCACTGTGTAACTCTCCGTTGCATGAAACTCTGAATTTATTTCCTTCCAAGTTGTAATAATTTTCTTAGAAACTTAACTCCTTGCTTATCGTTATCATTCGTACTTTGTGGTTGTGAGGTTGTATACCTCGTTACAAACACTATTGTTTCAGTCATGTATGTTGAACCTATTCGGTGTGAACCTTTGTTTCTATTTGATTATTTGAATCTTCCGTTGTTTAAATCACCCAACCCATTGTCGCGCGCCCTAAGTTTGGGAAGGCGAACAGGGGGCGTTACAGAAGTGGTATCAGAGCGCCAGGCTAGTTCCTTCCACTTTATTTCAACTTGGTAGCTAAAATCACTTTCGTTTAGGAAGTATATCGGAACAATAATCTTGTCATGCTCTACATCCCATCCCATCCTGCGCGACCTGCAAGGTAAGATTTTGAGGTTGCATTCAACTGTTTTGAGTGATCTTGTGCACTCCACGTTTACGATTGAAAATGATTTCCAAATTTGAAGCACGATTTTATTTATCATTATAAACTATTTTGAACGATTGTGTTCTCCAAAAAGTTTGATTATGATGATTGAAAACCTTAAAATGCTCTGCATTTATGATTGTTAACGTAGAAATTAATGTCCGCTAACCCTGCTTGATTTGTCTAACCATGAGTGTATCTCTTGTTAGCCTGTCTTGTCAATGGTTGCTTGTCTAGTATTGATACTGAACTCATCCTAAAATTCTTGGCTTTTGCTACTACTATTTTATCGCTTGACTTTGGCATTATTGATATATGTTGCAACTTGTTGATTTCTCAAATTGATTCATGAAAATGACTTCATATGTTCAATTGATTGAAAACATTTGTATCGTAAGTATATTTGGTAAGTGATTGAAAGCTCGTTAAACCCGGTAAAATAAATTGGTATAAGTATAGCCTGTAGGTGGGGCTAGAGTATGGTGTATCAGGTAAGACGACTGACGCGGCTACCCCAGCTCATGGAGAGCTGTTATAGTTGCGTATCAGTTCAGTGGCATCTTGATCATTGGGAGTCATCAGGTTACACACTAGTGTTGTGAGCAGCGAGTGGATAGTTGATTACTAGCGGGGTATTCGTCGGGAGGACAGTATGCCTTCCACTATGGTTATAGGAGTTGGGTCAGTATGTCAGCACAAGGATCAAGATGACCCTCAACACCATGTATCGGAGGACTACAGAGCCACCGAGACATAGAGTCCACACAGATTAGGTCGGGGAATGACTCAGCTATGGAACAACCACGACTGAGCCATGGGATGAGAGATAGCGGAAGGAGTGACATGCATCATTACTTGCTTTATGATTTGATTTAAGTACTGATAGACTGCTCTACTGTGATAGATGGAATACCTGAAGGACATCAGGACAAGCGAGTTTTGCAGCTACACTCGCCGACCAGGTCAGACGCTTCCAGTGTTTCTGGCAGAATACTTACGAGTTTGGGAGCTCACACAGCGCTACAACGAGGTGGGAGATTTCGAGAGTATAGATCATCTTATCAACCTACTACCGGGTGAGTGGGTCCACTAGGCCCGAGAGTTTGCACAACGCTTCATCTACCGATGTGGTGACACCCGTGCCCGTCTAGGGTACTTCTGGGGCTTTGCATCTGATATCCTACAGCAGGTTGTCCTCATGTGGCACCCTCCGGCGGGGCCGTATCTCTATATCCCTGTGCCTGATACTGTCGAGATGCCGACTAGGGGACCGTTGCCACCGCCGAGAGTTCTCCCTACTGATGATCCTCACACATTCCCTACTCTGGAGGCAATGATTGGGAGGGCACAGCGCCAGGACTTGCCGCATGTTACAGACGTCCCACCGCGAGTATTTGCACCGCCACCACCACCCCTTACTGGAGTTCCATCTACCCGACCGCTGGGGTACATAGGGGGAAAGCCTATCCGTCGCCATATCACTTGCACTACGGATGTCGTTCGCATATCTGTCTGCGTGCCGGGCGAGCTAGAGGATGATGATGATCTGAGGGATGATGCTTCGTCTGTGGGGAGCAGCCCTACTGCTGGGGCTGAGGGATCCGATTGACTCTGACTTGTGATGTTATACTGCTGATACTACTGCGTTTGTGTTTGTGTTTGTGTTTGTTGGATGTTTATGTTGTGACTGTCTGTGTGTTATTGTTGTTTCGACCCTCCATTTGGCCGGGGAGCTGGCATATTTTCCTTTACATGCCTCTCCCATATCTGATACGATAAGTAGCGACACTATTAGCTGTCGTTATAAGTATCAGGTTTTTTGTCAGGTAAGGCGTACTCGATACCTCGTTAGGCGAGTGCCTCTACCTCCCGGGTCGTGATTGCGCATAGTTATATATATATATATATCAGTTATTATGTGATGACTCTATCTTATCTGTGCTTTTATAATCGCTTATACGTTGTGATTATTAATTATGACAACTGGGGTAGTTGGTTGCTGTTTGTGGATTATATCGTTTTATCGAGGAAGTAATGCCGAAATTTTAACAGGTTTAACACAATAAGGTACTGATCTAGTGTGACAATTTTCGAATTTCTGCCAACATCGAGGTTTATGGCCGAGGGCGAGGGCGTGTGATAAGTTAGGATTTTCACCAACTTATCTGGTTGTTCTTCGACTAAATGTGTGGTGTAAAGATCGTTTTTGTACTTGTTTCCGTGCATGAATTGGCTTTTGTACCCGTAATGTTGTGTTTGATGAATCATGCAGGTTTTTAATCACAAATAGAGAAGAGTTGGATTTCCAGTACGAGGATGTCTCGTCGATCGATGAGAATGTCTCGTCGATCGACGAGGAGATTGAAGAAGGAGCGATTGACGAAGGAAGAAAAGAGAAGATCGACGGAGGCAGCAACCACGTCGATCGACGCCATTCCACGTCGATCGATGAGGGTACTTCACCAGCATCGATCGAAGCGAGTTCGGGAATCCTAGTCTGCATCTGTTTTGAAGATAAAGACATATCTACACCTAGATATTGTATGATACATTCTCCACTATTATATAAAGCCATGTAAATTCGTTTTTCAAGAGGGAAGACATTAGAATAGTTACAAGATTTTAGTATTGAAGATTGATTAGAGATTCCCAAGGTTTTTGAAGTTTATGTTTGAAGACAGAGTTCTGTGGGATTATTTTCGGATTCCATTTTTTATGCAATTCAGGTTTTATTCTTCTATGATGAACATTATTCTGAATATGTGTAACTAATCTCTTCCTCAGATTCTAGGGTTTGAATTATCAATGTATGCATGTTTTGATTAATTGAATTATTTTCCCTTTCCCTTCGTAGTTTGTGAAATCTGAATTTAATTCATAATCTTGAGTTTGTTGGCCACAACTTAGGATTAACTAGTTGATTACTTGAGACGTAACTGTAATAGTTTTCAATCGAAAGAGATTTTCACAATATAATCTGATTTCTTGTCGTAACTGAAGGAGATTGATTGTAGGAATAAATCTGTAGATCTTTGGAGTTAATTAATTTATCTTGAGACCGAGCGGAGATAGGTAATTGATTAATCTACTTTATGAATTGTCCAACAAAGAAGTTCGTAATAATTTTCTGATGTTTCATTACGAAGAGGAATTAAAATTGGGAAATAATCAATTTATTCATTCATGTCATACTTGATAAGGAGATATCCCCAGAATCTGTACTTCTCATAATCGTTTTTATCCAAAGTATTTTAAATTACTGTTTACTTTTCACTCGCAAGAATTATAATTTGCAAAACCTCCAATACCCAAAACTTTGCTTTTCCTAACCAGTATTTTAAGAACGCCTGATTTAGTATTTAGGATTTTTCGTCGTTTCATTCCCTGTGGGATCGATAATTTTCATTTGCCGCTATATTATTAGCTTTGCTAAGTCGCTGTTAAATAATTTAGCGATCAAATTTTGGCGCCGTTGCCGGGGAGTGAACAGAATTAATCTTACTATTAAATCTGTGATTAAAGTACTGATTTAGGCTGTAATTTTTGTATTTTCCTTTAATTTCTCGTATTTTTGTAAGTCACGTCGATCGACGCTTAATCTCGTCGATCGATTGCATATTTTCTTCCTCGTCGATCGACGCTTATTCTCGTCGATTGACGCCGTATTTGTTTTCTGATTTTCAATTTTCTGTATTTCATTTCGTTCCATTTATTTTCAGTCTTACTTCACTGTCTCCTTTGCTGTACATGTAGTGCATGAGTACGCGAGCCAGAGGAAAGGACCCGCTATATTATCACCCGGATATTGAAGCCACTTGCAGAAAGATCCGAAAGAATAAGCGTGCTCAGGAAGGCTCAAGCAGTCAAGCAATGGACGAACAACCACCAATTATTCAACCGCAACCACCAATGCTAACTGCAGAGGAGCAAGCTGTGCTTCTCCAAGAAGTTTAAGCTATGAGGGGACAAATCCAACAGTTCAACCTGGAGAGAGACCTCAAGAGGAACAACCCGAACGGAAGGGATGTTCGCCATAACCCACTGTTCGATGACAATCCCGACAATGGAGAGGATGACAACCAGGATCCGCCAGGGGATTCTGACGATGAGGAAGAAGAGGAGGCCATGCAGAACCGGTATAAACCTCGGTTCAAGGAAATAGGCTTCAGGATTGGCATCAATGCCAATAATTTTGAACTGAAGACCGGATTGGTGCAGATGGTGCAGCAAAACCAATTCGGACGAAGACCAACTGAAGATCCCTATGCACATCTGGATAAGTTCTTGATGCTCTGCAACACTGTCAAAATCGGAGGAGTCAACAAGAGTGCCATCCGAATGCGTCTATTCGCATTCTCTCTGCGGGATAAGGCACAATCATGGTTCACCGCATTAGACAAGGGGAGCATAAGCACATGGACTGAACTGAGGAATAAGTTCTTGGAGGACTTCTTCCCTCCAAAGTCATCAGGCAGCGAAGAAAAGAAATCATCAGGTTCGCTCAACGACCCGATGAAAGCTTCAGTGAGACGTGGGATCGATTCAAAGAGCTGCTGAGATCATGCCCCGGACATGGTTTTCTGCCAGGAGAACAAGCAGAGGCCTTTTACGAAGGGCTCAATGAAAAGACTGTCAAATTGGTGGACACCACACTAGGTGACTCCGTCATGACGAAGAGCGAAAAGAAAGCCATGGAATTCTTCCAAAAGATGGCTAACAACACTCAAAGGTGGTCCTCATGCCGAACTCGGCCTGTAAAAGTAATCGAGAAAGTAGTGGAGAAAGTCACCGAACAACCTGATCTGGCAACTGAACTGAAAAAGCTAAAGGAAGAATTTGCAACTCTAAAGAAAGAGAAAGCAGTCGCTGCTGTCGAGGCGATACAAGCTCCAACTGAGGGGGACAATGCTGAGGTAAATTTCATTCAAAGAGGCGGTTATCAAAACAATTTCCGAGGAGGATTTCAGCAACACAATCAGCAGCATAACCAGCCCTATACCTTTAATCACGCGAGGAATCACCCTGGATTCTCCTACGCAAACCCTAAAGCTGCAGAGCAACCACCACCAGGATTTGTCGTACAAGATGGGGCGATAGTGGAAAAAAAGAAGCCAAATCTCGAGGAGATTTTGACTAAGTTCATGGAAGGCTCCACCGATACGGTAGCCAAGCTTAAACAAGAAATATCAGGTGTGAACACCAAGGTTGATCAGGTGTAGAAGCATGTGCAGATCATTGAGAATCAAGTCAGCCAGATCGCCGATGCCCTTGGAATGAAACACAAGCCGGGATAACTCCCGAGCAACACTCAGGTCAACCCCCCAAGAACCAGAATTAGAGGAATCAAGTGAACGCCATAACTCTGCGAGGGGGTAAGTCCTATGAAGGGCCAACGCAAGCAGGGACAAACACCCAGGATGAAGGAGAAATCGAGCAAGACGAAGAGGTCAGCGCAGACGAAGTCCCGTCGACCGACATGAGGTCTCCGTCAATCAATGAAGCAGCAAAGTCCCCGTCGATCGACGTGGATGCTCGTGGATCGACGTCATCCCCTGCTCCACCTCCGAAGAAACCGCCTCTGCCATTTCCGCAGCGGTTTGCCAAGGCCAAGATGAACGAATGGTATGCACAATTTCTGGAGACGATAAAGAAGGTGCACATCAACATTCCATTGGTCGAAGCCTTACAAGAGATGCCCAGGTACATCAAGTTCCTGAAAGACATGGTCTCTCAAAAATGACCCTTCTTAGAGCATGAGACGGTCAACCTATTCGAAGAGTGCAGTGCTATCATCCAAAAGAAGATGCCGATCAAAAGGGAAGACCCAGGCTCCTTCACAATCTCCTGCATCATCTGAGGGGAGACCTTTGGGAAAGTCTTCTGCGATTCCGGTGCTTCAATCAACCTGATGCCGTTGTCAATCTTCAAGCGGTTGAAGATCGAAAATATCAAGCCCACAACAATCTCGCTTCAGATGGCCGATCGATCAGTCACTTACCCGAAAGGCATTGTGGAAGATGTGCTGGTGAAGGTGAAAGACTTCATTATCCCAGCCAATTTCGTGGTCCTCGATATGGAAGAGGATCGCAACATCCCTCTGATCCTTGGAAGACCATTCCTGAAGACCGGAGGAGCATTGATCGATATTCGAGATGGCAAACTCACATTCAGAGTGAACAATGAGTCGGTGACATTCTCGATCTACAAGGCAATGCATAAACACAATGATGAAAGCTACACAGAAGAATGCCACATGATCAACTGCTTCAGCCCGGTAATGTCTTCTCCATTCACCTCTCTAAAAAGCGAACCAGACTTCCTGGAAAACTGCCTGCAACACTCTCTGTCCTCGCCAACAAATCTGGACGAGGCAACCGAGGAAATCTTGGATCTGGTCAAGGAGCTGGACGTGTTCGAGGAAATAACTCGGGAAAAAGAAATCAAAAGAGAACTACTGCCTGATCGATACAACCAGAACAACTCAGAAAGGGTGGAAAACAAGTTCCCGTCGATCGACGCCACTGCATCGTCGATCGAGGCCACTGCAAAAACTATGTCGATCGACGGAGGGTCTTCGTCAATTGACGGCAACCTGAGACAGCAGTGCTCCAGCTCTGATCCACCAGTTCTGGAACTCAAGACACTTCCGGCACATCTCAGGTACGCATTTCTGGGTTCTGATGATACTTACCGTGTCATTGTTTCTGCCTATCTTACACTGGGGGAGTTGGATAAACTGCTGCGAGTTCTGCGGAAATACAACACCGCCATCGGATGGACTTTGGGGGATATCAAGGGAATCAGCCCTTTGCTGTGCATGCATAAAATCATCATTGAAGAAGAAGCTAAACCGAAGAGACAAGCACAACGACGATTGAACCCCATCATGCAAGAAGTTGTAAAGAAGGAGGTTCTCAAACTCCTTGACCATGGCATGATCTACCCAATCTCCGACAGCAAATGGGTGAGCCCTACACAAGTAGTAGCCAAGAAAGGGGGGATGCAGATAGTGAAGAATGACGATGGAGAGGAAGTTGCGACAAGACCAGTCACGAGATGGCGGTTCTGCATTGACTACCGAGCTTTGAACACCGCCACGTGCAAGGATCACTTTCCCCTACCCTTCATCGATCAAATTCTTGATAGATTATCTGGTTACCCTTTCTATTGTTTTCTTGATGGTTACTCAGGGTACAACCAGATAGCTGTAGGGCCTGAAGATCAACACAAGACATCATTCACCTGTATTTATGGAGTATTCGCCTACCGTCGGATGCCATTTGGATTATGCAATGCACCGGCTACCTTCCAAAGATGCATGATGGCAATCTTCGACGATCTGATCGAAGATGTCATAGAGGTATTTATGGATGATTTCTCAGTTTTTGGTAGCTCATTCGATGTTTGTTTGCAGAATCTGGCTACTGTACTTGAAAGATGCACCGAGACAAACTTATGCCTCAATTGGGAGAAATGCCATTTCATGGTGCGAGAGGGGATTGTGTTAGGACATCGAGTATCAGCCAAAGGACTAGAAGTGGACCGGGCCAAAGTGATAGCCATTGAAAAGATGCCACCGCCGACAAATGTTAAAGCTGTCCGAAGTTTCCTAGGCCACGCCGGATTCTATAGGAGGTTCATCAAGGACTTCTCAAAGATATCTCGGCCCCTATGTAACCTTCTGGAGAAGGACGTCTCCTTCGTGTTTGATGACGATTGTTTGAAGGCCTTCAAGAAATTGAAAGAGGCACTGGTAACTGCACCAGTCCTGACATCACCAGACTGGGATGAGCCCTTCACATTGATGTGCGACGCCAGTGACTACGCTGTTGAGGCAGTATTGGGGCAACTAAAAGGAAGACTCTTCCATGTGATTCAGTACGCCAGCAAGAGCATGAATCCAACCCAATGCAACTACACCACCATGGAGAAAGAGATGCTCGCGGTTGTCTATGCCTTCGACAAGTTCCGACCGTATCTAATAGGCTCAAAGACAACCATTTTCACAGACCATGCAGCCATCAAATATCTGTTCGCAAAGCAAGATGCCAAGCCTAGACTGATCCGGTGGATACTGTTACTACAAGAGTTTGACTTGGAGATCAAGGACAGAAAAGAAAGCGAGAACGTGATTGCCGACCGCCTTTCAAGACTCGAGCCACCGGTCGAAGGGGATGATCAGCAGATGATGATCCGAGAGACATTCCGCGACGAACAGATATGCGCCGCTAGGGAATTGAAAGAGATGTACGAGTCCAAGACACCTTGGTATGCAGATTTCGCCAACTACTTGGTTGGCGGTGTTCTTCCTCCGGACTCTTCTCCATATGCAAGGAAGAAGTTTCTGCATGACGTCAGATTCTACTACTGGGAGGATCCCTACTTATGGCGTAGATGTGATGATGGCGTCATTCGCCGCTGTGTGCCCCAGTCCGAGTGGCAACAAATCTTCGAAGCCTGCCACTCATCTCCTAGTGGTGGCCATCACTCAGCCAACCGGACCGCATTCAAAATCCTTGCCAGTGGGTTCTATTGGCCATCCATCTATGAGATCTGCCGTGGATGGATAATGGGTTGTGATCGCTGCCAGAGGACCGACAAAATTTCACAAAGGAACGAAATGCCACAGACTCCGGTCATCGAAGTCGAGATCTTTGATATTTGGGGGATCGACTTCATGGGACCCTTTCCACCATCCCAAGGGTTCTCATACATCCTCCTGGCAGTAGACTACGTATCACGATGGGTCGAGGCTACTCCAACAGTCACAAATGACTCCAAGGTAGTCATCAAGTTCCTACAGAAGCTGATAACGCGATTTGGGACACCAAGAGCCTTGGTAGGCGACGGGGGATCCCACTTCTGCAACAAATGGCTTGCTACCCTTCTCGCCAGATATGGAGTCAAACACCGAGTCACCACTCCATATCATCCACAAGGGAATGGGCTGACAGAGCTGTCCAACCGAGAAATCAAGCAAATCTTGAAGAAGACGGTGAAGCAAAGAAAGGAGTGGGCGGCAGTGCTTGATGATGCATTATGGGCATACCGCACCGCCTACAAAACACCTATTGGGACGTCACCTTACCAGCTGATTTTCGGAAAGTCCTGTCACTTGCCGGTGGAGATGGAGCACAAGGCTTGGAGAGCAGTGAAAGAACTAAACCTAGATTGGAGGACAGCCGCAGAGGAGCGCGCCATGGCATTGAATGAATTAGAAGATTTCTGAGATGAAGCTTATGAGAACAATGTCATCTACAAGAATCGAGCGAAGAGGTTCCACGACAAAAGGATTCGCTCACATGTTTTCCATTCAGGTGACAATGTTCTTCTCTTTAAATCCCGTCTTCGATTCATGCCCGGGAAGCTACAATCAAAGTGGGCCGGACCATACACCGAGATCTGCCAATTTATGAACGGTGTAGTTGAACTTGCTGGCCAAGATGGGAAGAACTTCAAGGTGAACGGACAGAACCTGAAACCATACTTCACCCCACTTCAAATCAAAGCGGTGGAGAAGTACTACTTGAACCGTCCTTGAAGACACAGGTATTGTCAAGCTAGCGACATAAAACCAAGCACTGGTTGGGAGGTAATCCAACAGTTTACTGTTTTCTTTATTTCTGTTATTTTCAATTCAGTCAAGTCGAGTCAGTCAAGTTTCGTACTTTCAGAAAATTTTTGAGTTGTTTCGGGTCCAGTCCACTGCTGGAACACGTCGATCGCTGCTTCTCGGCAGCGATCAATGAGGAAATCTTGACCACGTCGATCGATACAATTCTTCGTCAATCGACGGGAATGCCTCGTCGATCGACGCGAACAATTCTGAGGCCGGACAGTGACGGGTTTAAAACCTAAAACCCTCATTCCCTTCACTCACAAACACACTTGGACAATTTTTTTTCCTCTCCAAACACCCACTCGAATTTTTTCTCTCCAAATCCGACGATTCCACCCACGGTATGTATCCTAACACTCTCCTCTTCGATTATTTCATATGATTGAAGGATTTGAGCATGATTTTGTTAGAAATTGAGTTTGGAACCCCTGTGTCCATTTTTACATTTTTGATGATTTCGTTGCTTTCCATGATGATTAGTCGATATGGTTGATTGTTTTAGTTGATATACTTCTTTATCTTGGATGGGTTGCTTGGATTACTTTGAATTTGATGATCGTAGTTTGGGGGATAATTCTTGTTGGGGGTGTTGTTCATGTCCTGCTATTTTTGAGATAAACTCTTCCAATCAATGATGTAATATGCTAGGATAGAGGGTGAATTGCATGAATTTTGAATCAATTTTGCAAGGGTAGATACATTTTGTGGACAATTGCATTTTTGATTGTAGTAATGTTGGGAATTTTGCGAAGTTATTTTGATGAGCTTTGACATATTTTTCCACTACCCTTGCAGATTGATTATGGACTTCCAACCCACCTTCGTCAAAAAAGCTTATGAGCGACGCTTTCGGAAGCTCTCAAGCGACGAGTTTGCTGTCCGACAGACAATTTATCCATGTCCGGAAACAATGCATCGGCTGGGAATTCGAGCGGATGTGGAGGCCCTTCTGCAGCGAGTAAACTGGAGTGCTTGGATGACAGCACGGTGGCCGACCTATCCGTTGCTTGTCTTAGAGTTTCTTGCCTCACTCCATGTTTATGAGGTTCAGCCAGAGTCGGAGCCTACCACCATCGCCTTCCAGCTTTTGAATGAGCACTACGAGATACCAAGGGACATGCTTGAAGAAATTTGGGGAGTCCGGAAAGGGGGAGTTGCTTTCTTCCCCCGAGCTTTGACATTGCCCGCTTCTGGAGCCAGATAGCAGCTGATGCTAAGGAGGATTTGCGGGAATTTGACTCGGGGAATTTGAAGGCTTCCTCCATCGACAACCCAGTGTTCTGGTATCTCCAGAGATGCATGGGGGTGTCCATCACCAGCAGACATGAGAGCGGCAAGGTGAGAGTGGGGGAATTGTACGCCATCTACTGCATGCTGACCGGTGAGGAGTTCAGTTTTGCGGCGTTGGTCATGGACCATTGGAGGCATCAGATCAAGGCCTCCAAGGGCAACATCTGGAGCAGGGGATTGATTACCCCAATTGCGGAGTATGTGGGCATCGATCTATCATAGATCGAGTCGCTTGAGGATGACAGTTGCGGCCTCAGCACCGGGACCCTGGTGAAGATGTTGATGCTGTCACCACGGGATGTGGGTTGGTCCCTGCAGATGTCCAACGGGGACAGTTTCCCACTTCCACAGAGGAACCTCACTCGCGTCACTAATTATCACTTTCGTGATAATTGGTTTATGAGCACACCCGCCCACTTGAGGCTCATGGTCGGAGCACAGGGAGGTCCTGGCACCTCCAGACTTCGTCACCGACCGCTGACTTAGCCCGACCAGTGACCACCACAGATGCCTCCAGAAGGGCCCGAGGAGGAGGAGCCAGAGGATGAGAGGCACGATGGAGGAGGAGAGCGGATTCACGATCAGACTGGTGGGCATTTTTCCGGTCACATTGCGGGAGAGTCTTCATCTTCTGGAGGAGTGGATCTGGCTATGATGTACCAGTTCATGCAGCAGCAGGCTGTTTTGCATGCCGAGGAGCACATCCGGCAGGCGGATTTTCGCCAGCACGTGACCACGAGGCTCAGACACCCTCGACATGCAGATGTAGCGCCTTCTCCTGAACACCCAGCCTGACTATGTCTACCTCCAATGCCACAGAGAGCGCCAGGACCGCCGACGGCGACTACCCGTTGGGCCTGCCCCCGATGTTGAGATGGAGGATCCTCCGGATGAGGAATGAGGTACCATTTCCTTTTTCCTTATCTAACTTTCAAACTTGTCCACTCCTTCGAGTGAAACAAGTTTGGGGGGATGAGGATAGGAAAAGGGAAATGTTTGTTTGTTTTCATTTTCCTGCTTTATTTTAAATTTTCATTGTTTCGTTGTTTTTCTGTTTTTGTTTTTGTTTTTTCTGAACCATCACCATCCTTGTTCTTTTGCTTCAGTGTGAACAATTGCTCTCTGCAAGGCTTTTTACTAAAAATTAGTATTTTTGAACTCTTGATTTGTGATACTTGTTCTGTGTTGAATAAGTTTTGAACTCTTGATTTGTGGTACTTGTTCTGAGTTGAATAATCTTGAGTATTGTTTTAGGAGCTTTTGAACATAGGACAGTCGGAACTACTTTTGATTATGTTGGTGTTGGAATTGAATACTTGTCTTCCCTTGGAATTGAATTGTTGATTGATAATTGAGATATTTACTGATCAAGAATGATAATCCATGTGATAGAGTAGCCGATGATAGGAGCTGCTTTGCTTGATAAGTTGATCTTTGAAATATAAATTTTTGCATGATAACTGTTCAGAATTGGGTAATTGTTGAGGAGTAACGAAAATTTCTACCTTGTGAGAAATTGTGTCATCTTTTCGTTTGATGAGTGACAAAGTCATTAGATTTACTTCCTAGAATTTGATGAATTTCTCTCTTGAGGTTGCATTAAGTGTGGTAATAGGGTGAAAATGATTTTAGGCATGTTCTTTCGTAGCCCATCTCCCATACAATCGCCTTTAATTTTCACTTGCAACCCCTTTGAGCCTTGAAAATTTTTTCTTTCACTGATTAGGAGGGTTGACGAACAAGAAACTGTGATTTATTGGAGGATGAAAACTGTGGGATTGTGATATGAGGTTGTGTGCACAAATTAGGGGTTCCTGAGGGTAAATTTCGAAAAAAAAAATGTGTGAACATTGGTGAATATGAATGAAAAGAGAAGAGAAAAAAAAATTGAGAAGAAAAACTTCATATGTGTAGTTCACAAAAGCCAAAATAAATTTCGAACCCTGAAAATTACAAAAGAGAAGGAACAAGATTGTGTGTTAGAAGAAAAAAAATCATGTGGGCAAGATATGTTAAAGACTTGGTGTTTGAATGAAATATTTTAAGTCACTTAGCCAAAAATATCCTACCTCTTAGGTAAGCCACATTACAACCAAATCAAGACCTTTCTGATTCCCTGAAAAACCACACTAACAAGCAATGGAGAGATGAGAAATTTATCAAACCTATGGTGAGGTAAACTAAAACTTTGAATGTGTGAATTTCAAAGCCTTTTTACTTGATCGAGCGATGAGTGCAAACACTTCCCGGTGAGGTTCATCCTCAATAATTTAACAATTAGAATTTGTTTGGATTGCATGGTTTATGTGAATAAGTGATACTTAGATTGCAAAAAAAGCTTGTGAGGCATTGCACACTTGTATCTGCATTTGATTAGATTTCTTTTCTGAATTGATCGAGGACGATCAATGGTTTAAGTTTGGGGGAGTTGATAAGTTAGGATTTTCACCAACTTATCTGGTTGTTCTTCGACTAAATGTGTGGTGTAAAGATCATTTTTGTACTTGTTTTCGTGCATGAATTGGCTTTTGTACCCGTAATATTGTGTTTGATGAATCATGCAGGTTTTTAATCACAAACAGAGAAGAGTTGGATTTCCAGTTTCAGGTCCACGTCGATCGATGAGGATGTCTCGTCGATCGACGAGGAGATTGAAGAAGGAGCGATCGACAAAGGAAGAAAAGAGAAGATCGATAGAGCCAGCAACCACGTTGATCGACGCCATTCCACGTCGATCGACGAGGGTACTTCACCAGCGTTGATCGACGCCAATCTCCCACGATCGACGCGAGTTCGGGAATCCTAGTCTGCATCTGTTTTGAAGATAAAGACATATCTACACCTAGATATTGTATGATACATTCTCCACTATTATATAAAGCCATGTAAATTTGTTTTTCAAGAGGGAAGACATTAGAATAGTTACAAGATTTTAGTATTGAAGATTGATTAGAGATTCCCAAGGTTTTTGAAGTTTATGTTTGAAGATAGAGTTCTGTGGGATTATTTTCGGATTCCGTTTTTTATGCAATTCAGGTTTTGTTCTTCTATGATGAACATTATTCTGAATATGTGTAACTAATCTCTTCCTCAGATTCTAGGGTTTGAATTATCAATGTATGCATGTTTTGTTTAATTGAATTATTTTCCCTTTCCCTTCGTAGTTTGTGAAATCTGAATTTAATTCATAATCTTGAGTTTGTTGGCCACAACTTAGGATTAACTAGTTGATTACTTGAGACGTAACTGTAATAGTTTTCAATCGAAAGAGATTTTCACAATATAATCTGATTTTTTGTCGTAACTGAAGGAGATTGGTTGTAGGAATAAATCTGTAGATCTTTGGAGTTAATTAATTTATCTTGAGACCGAGCGGAGATAGGTAATTGATTAATCTACTTTACGAATTGTCCAACACAGAAGTTCGTAATAATTTTCTGATGTTTCGCTACGAAGAGGAATTAAAATTGGGAAATAATCAATTTATTCATTCATGTCATACTTGATAAGGAGATATCCCCAGAATCTGTACTTCTCATAATTGTTTTTATCCAAAGTATTTTAAATTACTGTTTACTTTTCACTCGCAAGAATTATGATTTGCAAAACCACCAATACCCAAAACTTTGCTTTTCCTAACCAGTATTTTAAGAACGCCTGATTTAGTATTTATGATTTTTCGTCGTTTCATTCCCTGTGGGATCGATAATTTTCATTTGCCGCTATATTATTAGCTTTGCTAAGTCGCTGTTAAATAATTTAGCGATCAGCGTGGTAGATGCTGAGGACGTGGCCGCGGGCACGGTCGAGGTCGGGCTCAGCCTCCGCCTGTCGAGGAAAACCTTGGGTTCGAAGGTGTTCCAATCCCAAAGGTAGCCCCAGAAGTCAAGGTGCTTTTTGTCGAGGGCAGCACATCGATTAAAGGGCCTTGAGGGCCGCCGCAACAATACATAGCGCCACTTCTTTATCGGCCACGCGTAGCAGGCAACAGCCCGCACGACGGCGCGGCCGTGGAGGCATGGCACGGGCACGACAAGCGGCGGCGAGGGCTGGGGATGCGCGGCATGGCGGCCAGGCGTGCGCAGGTGCGGCGAAACCCTAGGGTTTTGCGCACGCACATCGCGTGGCGTTCCTGCGCTGGCGCCGGCGTCTCTCCTACTCGTCGGTCGGCGATGGTGGTGGTGCAGTACGGCGAGGCTCCAGGGGTGGAAGGCAGTGGCGGCGGCGGTTGGTGGGCGACGGCGCGGCTACGGCAAGTGCAAATCCTAGGGTTTGTGGCTACAGCCGGGGCGCGCATCCTCACCGTGCCCTGCGCGCAATTCCTGCGAGCCAGGTTTGCCGGTGACAGAGAAGATGAAGTCAGGCGGTTCGGGTGATGGTCGGGGCAAGCTGGGGCGGCAACATGTGAAGCGGGCGATGGCCGGAGGAGGCGGAATCGCGGGCTGCAACCATGCAACATGCGTGCATAGCTGCTGTGCGATTTCGGTAGCCCTCACAATGGCGGCGGGTCGCCGGTGATTGCCTGTCGGGCTGAATTCTTGCGGGATATCGGGTTTGCAATGTGTGCCTGGCCCGCGATTGGTTTTAACTGGCCCAATCGTCCTATTTTCTGATGAATCAAATCTTGGAGGCCCAATTTTCAAAAAATAAAATCATATCACAATCCAAGTAGTGGGAGCCAAGTTGAAGATCTGTGAAATAATTCCAATGTGTAATAGATAGAATTATTTCTTAATTCTATATCATGAGGCCACAAGGACATTTTTTATTTGCTTTATTATTTGTCTTCGCATGATAGATGTGTTTAAATTAATTGCGCAACATATAAGCATGTTGTAGATAATAGGAGCACGTTTACTGCTTTTATTTACAGCTTTAAAGCATGCTATGTGATTTATTTTATGTACTTAATTATAACTATAAATTCGGGGTTCATGCCTTGCATGATAGAATTTTAGCAAAGTTATAATTATGGCTACATAAAATAATCTGTGCAATTGAACCTTATGAATTTAAAAATTACTAAGTTGATTATTAAATAAGACCTCCACAAAGCGATCCTTTATTGGAAGTGGGTAATTTATTAGGTAAACATTTAATTCATGTGAGAAGTGGGAGTTCATGTGTAAACGTCTACATGTGTAGCTTGCGTATTGAGCTTTCATAAGTTCTCTAGGGATTGAATTAAATGAGACAACCTTATTATAAAGGATCAGGTGTGTCCTAGCAGATCCTTATATGGGAGGGTTGGCTTTGGTGGTAAGCTAGCTTAGATGTTATCCAGAGTATAACTCATTTGTGATGTCCCTGGTCAGTAGGATAATATGGTCTTAAGTTAGTCTCCAATTATTAATTCCATTTGTCTAAGGAACCCGGACATGGATTGGAATTAAAGGACTGGAATTGAAAGATGCAGTCTGGTTAAGTGTTCTGTTGTAAACGTCCACATGTGTGGCTTGCAATAGTAATATTTAGGCAAATAGGAGGAAACATTAATATTGTTTTATCATAAGGTTTCAATATTTAATTATTTCAATTGTTTGCGACTATGTTTTAATTTCTGCTTTAATTTACTGTTTTCAGACATGTCTACTGCTCATATTGTTAACCTCTTATCATCAAACCCTTTAACTGGTCCGAATTTTCCTGAATGGAAATTTTGCCTGATGGAACTACTCTGTACAGCAAAACATGCCTATATACTTTACATGGACCCACTGTCTCCTCAGTATTGGAATTGTTCTGGCTATGAGCGAGAATTCTATGAAAGATGGAAAGTTTCTAATGAGTTTACTTGCTATCTCATCATGAACAATCTTTCTAGAGAATTAAGTCCCAAGTACAAAAAATATCAAAGTGTTGTTGAGATATGGAGGGAACTTGTGAAAGTATATTGGAAGGTGAGACGAACTATCAATTATGATCTTGTGAAAGACCTGGTTTGCAAGAAAATGACTGAGGGGAGTTCGTTGGCTATGCACTTCGTTAGTATGATGAAAATTATGAAGAAATATAGAAAGAGAGGTGGACGAATCACTAAGCGGGGAGAAATAAACATCGTCTTGTGCTCTCTATCTGATTCTTATAATGGTTTCATCAAGTCTCTCAGTGCCAGGAGCGAGTTTCCTCTACATGAGTTACTTAGAGCCCTGTTGCGAGAGGAGTCTGACATGATAGCACTCAAGTTTGCTCCAACTTTGTCAGCTTTTGACAAGGCAGTTGCTGAAGCAAAGGAAGTGCTTAAAAGGTTAGATGAAGAAGATAAGGCAAAAGCCATCACCAGACCATGCAAACGCAAGCAAAGTGAAGTAAATTGTCTAGTGCGTAGCACGGGTAGACAAGGTACGTCATGTGCATTTATAATGGAAACATGTTTAGCATAGGTTTCTACCCATTCTTGGGTAGTGGATACTGGAGCTAATGATCTTGTTTGTTATACTTTGCAGGGGTTCAGGCCGACAAGGCAGCTGAAGCATGACGAGATTACCATCTCAATGGGCAGCGAAGAGCGAGTCTCAACAGTAGCCATTGGAGATTTTACTTTATGCTTTGAAAATAATGTTTTGATTTTGAGAGATGTTTTATATGTGCCGGTTTTTCGGCGGAACTTAATTTCAGTTTCCAAGTTGTTTAGTGATGGATATTCAGTTATTTTGATAGTGGAGTTTCTATCATTGGGAATAACGGTGTTACCTATCGTGGCAAACTGATTGACTCTCATTTATATCATTGATTGTATGCATAAATCTTCCGTGAATGTTGCAAACTCATCCAATAATAATAATCATTTAAAGAGAAAGTTTACTTCTGATGAAGATCAAACATATCTCTGGCACTTGAGACTAGGTCACATCAATCTAAAGAGGATTAAAAGATTAGCATGTGATGGGCTCTTGGATTTTTTCCAAGTGGTACCACATCAAATCTGTGAATCCTGTATAGAGGGAAAGATGATGACCAGGCCTTTTAAGGCAAGTCAGTCTCGAGCAGATAATGTGTTGGAATTGATCAACTCTGACTTGTGTGGACCAATGTTCACGCAAGCTCGTGGAGGTTATGAGTACTTCGCCACATTCATTGACGATTACTCAAGATTCGGATATGTCTATTTGCTTCGCCACAAGTCTGAATGCTTTGAGAAATTCAAAGAGTTTAGGACTGAGGTAGAAAAGAATCTAGGTAAGACTATCAAGACACTACGATCGGATCATGGTGGAGAATACCTCAGTAACGAGTTCTTGTAGCACTTGTCAGACAATGGGATTACATCCTAGTGGACTGCGCCAGGAACCCCTCAACAAAATGGTGTAGCAGAAAGAAGAAATAGAACTCTCTTGGAAATGGTCAGGTCGATGATGAGTTATGCAAGCTTGCCGATTTTGTTTTGGGGATATGACTTGAAAACATCGGCCTATTTGCTTAACCTGGTACCTTCTAAATCAGTTCCTAAAACGCCTCTGGAACTCTGGTATGGGCGAAAGCCAAGTTTGAACAGAGTGAGGGTTTGGGGTTGTCCAGCATATGTGCTGACAAAGGAACCTGATAAGTTAAAAAGTATATGTAAGCTGATGCTGTTTGTAGGATATCCCAGGCAAACGAAAGGTGGTTACTTTTATTGTCCTGAGAATTAGAAAGTGGTTGTCAGTACCAACACAATATTCTTGAATCACGAATATGTAAGAAACCACAGATCCAAGAGTGAAATTATCCTCAACGAGTTTGAGGATAAGGAAGCGATTCCATCAGGAAAGCCCAGTGTTGTGGTAAATCCACCTGTAATAGGTGAAGTAAGACCAACACTGCCATCAATGCAAGGTATGAGACCAACGAGTACTGCGCCAACTACTGACACGGCTCAGATGCCTCATCGCAGAACTTCGAAAACAAATACATTGAAAACCTCTTGATAAATCAAATACAAATATTTTCCACTAATAGCCCAAGAGTTCCCACCGCAAGCTACACTCGTAGATGTTTACGATGTCACCCTCAACCAGAACTGCGGGTTTTAAGCCCTAATTCTTTAATTTCATACCATGTCAGGAACCTTTAGACACTTCAAATTAATAATTAGTGATAAAACTTAGACCAAGCCATCTTTCAAGAATAGGGAAGCAGCAACTGCATTATATCCTCAGATGCTTCTAAGCGATTAACCACAACTCTAACTGCACGTAAACATACCGCACAGCCCTTAGAGCTTTTGTTATCTAAAATTTAAATCAATCCTAGAATACTTATGAAAGAGATCTAAGCAAGCTACACTCGTAGATGTTTACGCAAAACCCTCCCACTATTCACATGATTTAAATTGTTGTCTAGAAATCCCAACAACTGCAACCCAAACACCTCCGAGAATTAGCAAGCTACACTCGTAGAAGTTTACTAAGATGAGAGATGCACTTACAGCCTAGGACCGTGATATGTGTGTAAAATGACCTATTTTTCGATGTGAGAGCGTGCATGTTTGTGGCCATTTTACCCTCATATCATATGCTTTCGTTGTTCTTTTGTCTTATTTTCGCGTTTCCATGTTTGAAATGATGTAGGATTCGTTTTGAGCATAATATAGCGTATTTTGGGAAATTTTGGAGGAAAATCGTCCAAGTATGAAGTCCGAGGAGGCTATGTTTGCCCGAGCAGAGCTTAAGGAGGAGTTTCGGGAGCTTGGAGGTGTTGCCCGGTCGAGCAGGGTGCAGGCTCGGCCGAGCTGCCCAACAGAGAGCAGGCTCGGCCGAGCCATGATATTGAGACCTCGCTCGGTCGAGCGAGGCAGGCTCGGCCGAGCCAGGCCTGGTTTTCTCCATTTCCCACGGATTTTCTGGAGGCTCGGGCGAGCCAAATATAGCTCGGGCGATCCGAGGCCCTGCTAGCTCGTCTATAAAAGGAGGAAAATCAATTAAATGAAAAACTTTTGCCCAATTAAAGAATAACCGTCACTAACTTCCATCTAGATTCATCTCTACATTTCTTTCCCCACTTGAAACAAGGAGAACCAAGGATCAATCCATCAACTTGGTGACATTTGAAAAGGGAGATTAGGTGGATTGGATTCAACGAAGGCAATCATAGAAGATCAATTTTGACCTTGAAGCTTTGTAATGTCAATTCTTATCTTTCAACTTGTATTGCTTCTAATTCAAGGTATGAGGAGCTAAATTCCGAAGTGAGTGTTGTAATATGGATTTTGAGATGGATTAAACCTTCTATGCTTGTTTACTTTTCTATGAAGTCTTGATTTGCACTTGAGCTTGTTCATACCTATTAGATGTAGGTAATAGCCAATCTATAGGTAGTTGATGTGACCGTTGCAGCCAATACGTGGACAGAAACGTCGTGATAAGTGCATAATCATATAGTTTTAGTTCCAATTCATGTGCGGAGCTAGGATTATAGGGCAATAATTGACGGTCAGTTGGGAGTGAGTTAGGGATCGATAACGTAGTTGTTTGAGATTTCTAATTTCACCAACGGACAATTCACCGGTACAAAGGGGATTGACTAGGATAGTGTCGGTTGCTCAACTTCATAGAGATTAAAATTTTTTAAAACATAGCTCGGTTTAATTTGGCTCAATTGAAGTTTACAAACACTCACTTCATTCTAAGATTGTTGGACTTGTTACTCTAATCTACCCAAACATTTGATAGAAGTAACTGATTGGTGAATTTAGCAAATTGATGAATGTTTGATTGTATGCAATTTGTATTTTAGTTTGCAATTCATAGCTAGATAGAAAAAAGAAAACCAACGACTATTGTATTGCCTAACTATTGATGCATCTTCTTACGAGTAAATAGTTTCCACAAGAGCGAATAGAAAAGATCTCGGATTGATAATTTGACGTGAGAATTGTGTGTCACTTCACACGATGGTCACGTTTTTGGCGCAATTGCCGGGGAATCTTTTAGTAGGTTTTGTGGAATTATTGAAAGTTGAAGCGTGGTATGCTAGGTTTTTGAGGAAATGCTTGTGTGAATATTCTTACTAACATTGTTTTGTTGTTATTTGTGTTTGTTTGTTTTTGTTGGATTGTTTACTTGTAATTGATTTTGTGAATTTTTCCTAGGTAGTTTATGATCACTCGATCAAAGGCTAGAGAGCTTGAGGCAAGGAAACTACAAGGAAAAAGAGCACAATTTCAAATTGATTTTGAGATGGCTAATCATGGGGAAGACTCGGTGAGGATAGAAGAGTTGGAAAGGCAACTCGAGTTGATGAAAGCCATGATCAATGAGAGGAATGGTCCGAGGAGACCATTACAAAATCTTTTTCGACCTCAAGGTGTACCGTTAACGGAAGGTTTTCGGTTAGGAGTAAATGCTACGCAATTTGAGATAAAGCCACAGTTGGTCCAAATGATACAAAACAACCAATTTGGGGGGCACTTAACTGAGGATCCAAATGTTCATATTTCTCGATTTTTGGAGATTATGGATACTATAAAGATCAACCAAGTACCTCAAGATCAAATACGGCTGCGGTTATTCTCATTCTCTTTGAGAGATGGTGCTAGGAATTGGTTCGAAGGCTTGGACAAATCAAATATTGTCACTTGGGAAGAGTTGAGAGAGAAGTTTCTATTCAAGTTTTTTCCACCAAGTTTGACTTTGAAGAGAAGGGCTGATATAACATCGTTTGGGCAAAGATACGATGAACCTCTATACGAGGCATGGGATAGGTTCCGAGAGCTTCTACGAAAATGCCCAAGACATGGACTTTCTTGGAGTCAACAGATTTGCCAATTCTACGGGGGATTAAACTATGAAACGAAAGTGATGTAAGATGCTTCATCGGGAAGAGCATTTCTTGAGCTTGAAGAGGAAGAAGCTTGGAGGACAATTGAGAAAATGGCTGAGAATAGTTTCCATTGGCCTAAGGAACGCAACGCAAGGACTATCGATCGGTTAAGTCGGTAAATGAGGCTAAGGAAAGTGATGAATTCAAAGAGCAAATTGCGCTCATGCAAAAGAAGCTTGATGCGTTATCTACATCGAGAAATAGAAATGAGGATATGATGGTAGTTCGGCATGAAGAGTCGCATCCGGAGAGTTTGAATTTTGTGAATCAAAGAATGGGGTTCAACGCTCGTTCCCAATTCAATCCTTAGGGGAACATGTACTATCTGCCGTCCAACCATTTTCACCCGAATTTTTCCTATGCTAATCCAAACAACGCTCTTAATCCTCCATTACAAATTGAAGGGGGAGGTAGTAGCCAAGGATATGCTGGGGGAAATAGTAGGTATGCAAATCAAGAACAAAGAAGAAATCCTAATGAGGAATTGGACAAGAGATTTGAAAAGTATGATGGCATGTTTGCCGAAATCCAACTTCAAATTTCCTCGATTGCAAATTAACTAAGTGGGAAGCACCAAGCTGGGAAGTTTCCAAGTGATACGGAAACGGTGCAAAAGAAGGGTTGTAATATGGTAGAAGTAGAAAATAGAATGGAGGAAAATTTAGAAGTAATGACTCATAAGTTGGAGATGGTCGAGGTAAAAGGAGAGTTGGAAGAAGAAGTTGATGAAGGGAAGTTAGTTGGAGTTAAGAAAGTGGAAGAAAATGAGGATGTGACCATGGGTGAGGTTAAGTTTTTTGAGTACGTCAAGAAGGGAGACATTGATATGCCTCTACCAGAAGAAATAGAAAGAGTACCTATGCTCGATAAACTTGTTGGTAAAGAAGAAGTAGTTGAAGATGGTATTAGTGAGTTTGAAGAGAAGAACATTGCTAGTAAGAAAGAAGATCCCGGAGGTTTTGTAGTTGGATGCAATATTGGAGAGAAACATATTGAGAAGGCCTTGTGTGATTCCGGTGCAAGTGTCAACATTATGTCATGAGATTTGTTTAAGGAATTGGAGGTTGGAAACTTGAAACCAACAAGTCAAATGCTTCAATTGGCTAATCATGCTTTATTTTGCCCAAAAGGGGTAGTTGAAGATGTTCATGTCGAGGTATTGTCGTTTACCTTCCCGGGGGATTTCCTTGTTGTAGACATGAAGAATAAAGGGGGTATTCAACTTATTCTTGGAAGACCATTCTTGCACACGGCCGATGCTCTTTTTGATATGAAGCACGATGAACATACGTTTCGTTGTTGTGGCAACGAAGTTGTGTTTTCATTACCTCCAAAGAACATCGATGTTGGTGAATTTGAGAAGGGTGTAAACAAAAAGAGAATGAAGAATGTGTTGGAACCAAACTTAAAAAGTATGAATGAGGAAGAAGAAGTATGCAAGGATCTGGAGGATGATGAAATTTTCGATCAAGTTCGACTCAAGAAAGCTCGTGTGGATATGGATCCACCAAGGAGTGCTAGAAGGAAGTTTCGTTTCCCCGAAGATTGTGTTGAGATATGCCAAGGTATGAGTTCCGGTTCTGCACCATTCGATCATGATTAAGATGAGGTATGATCGTCGAGCTTTCGACGTTAAACAAGCGCTTATTGGGAGGCAACCCAATCTTTTAAAATTTGTTCTTTTGCGTAGTTGAATAATTGTTAGGTTTATGATTTTTGTTGGAATAATATGTTTGTTGTTTTGAAGGATTCTTAATTGTTGTGTCGCTACAATTTCGTGTGAAGAGTGTGTGTTTGAAGGTTTGGAAAGGATGGAAGGCTACATGATCGAGAAGATGTTGGAAAAAGGGTGAAAATTGGTGAAAGCAGGGGTAGCTCGGCCGAGCGGTGCAGGCTCGGCCGAGCTGGGTCGTAGGCTTTGGACAGGGGCCTCGCTCGGTCGAGCGAGGCAGGCTCGACCGAGCCCAAGCGTGCCAGCAGCCCCCGCGCGGACAGACACCTCGCTCGGCCGAGCCTCGCGCAAATTTAAAAGATTGGTCGAGCAATTGCTCGACCCATTTGCATCTCGATCGAAATTTCTCTTCTAAAATTTTCTCCCATACTTTGGTGCATTTAATTGTTCTTATCTCACCTTTCAATTTCTATTATGGCTAGCAAACGAGCAAGGGGTGAGGGTTCTTCTTCAAGTGGATGCCCAAAAGGATTTGATGATGAGGATTTTGCCAAATACAAGAAATTGGCGACACGACAAGTTGTTGGCACTAAGTATTTGTGCTGGGAGACGTTGAATGTACTGAAATTAAAGGAGGATGTTTGGAGTCTACTCAAGGTATTGGGTGGAAGAAGTTGCTCAAGGCGAATTGGCCCGGATATATGGATTTGTCAAGGGAGTTCTTGGCCTCGATCACTGTCTTGAAAGGTGCAGGGGGAATTCCATTGTCTATGAAGTTCAAAATCCAAGGTAAAGAGTATTTCTATCAACGTGCTAAAATTGATGAGATTTTTGGATGTGATCCTGAGTCTGTTTTTGTACATGAGAATGTAAGATTAGGTGATTTTTGGGAAGAAATTTCTGGTATTCCATCGGGAGATCATTTCAATATTAAGAATTGTCGTGCTACTGCAATTAGGAATCCAGTGATTAGGTACATTCATAAATTTGTTGGTGGTTCTGTCTGTGGGAGGTATGAGTCTAGTAATGTGATTACGCCGGAATTGTCTATGCTGTATGCTTTGATGAATGGTATTCAATTTTCTTTGGGGGCTATGCTTATGGATGCTTGGAGTAGGGTTCCGAGTACGACAACTCGCACCTTTAGCTGTGGAATGTTAACCCCTATCTTTGAGGATATTGGTGTAGACCTGTCAGGTGCTTCTGCTCCAGCTTTATTCTTGGATTCAAATTCTTTGTTAGCCGGACGATTTGTGGTTCCCAGGCATAGGGGTTTGATCTATTATAAATTTGGGAATTTGGCTATGAAGATGCCCCGACCGGAGTGGACAACAGTGTCAGATCTATCTGATAGATCCAATTGGTTGCTGGATACCGAGGAGCACAAGGATGTGGTCGGAGTGTTATCTCTTGATGGATATTTCACGAGTCTCCGACATCTTTCTGAGGGATAACGACGACAATTCCAGGATGCCGATCCAAGCACCCGAGCTCCCCTACAACCCAGACAGTCTTCGGCTACTGAATGGCAGCAGCAGATGATGACGATGCTCATTAGGACTAATGATACAGTTGATTCTTTGTCTTCTTCTCTGCAAGGTTTGGATACGAGGTTGAATTCTTTACATGATGATTTTGCCACTTTCCGGGAGGGTTACATGGTGGATCAAGCCACCATTGCATCGAGGTTCGATGGTATTGACCGGAATATGGAGATCCTGCAGGGGGATGTTCGTGAGCTCCATCGCCGAGTGCCAGTTCCGTATTCTCGCCGTCCTCGTCAACCACCAACAGATCAGGGAGAGTAAGAGCGCACCGTGTACCTTTTTACAAACTTAGTCTCACTTGACTAAGTTTGGGGGGAGTGGTCGGTATCCGGTGCCCTCTTCTGGTTCACTCTCTTATCTCTATCTCTATCTTTAGTTTAGTTTAGTTGAATTTGAATAATATTGATCATTCAATATGGTTGTAATATGATATTGATCTATTCTTGTTGGATTGTAGATTTTGGATGTTGAAATTGATTGGCTTTCGTTTTTATGGAATGTTTTGATGAATCATGGCGAGCTTGCATGTGTTTAATTCTTTCTATTTGGTTTTGGTATGTGGATGTATAATGGTATGGAATGAATGGTGGTGCTAGTGGATTAATGAGTTAATTTTATGAAAGTTTGGTTTGTGGTAAGATGGTGGACATGAGAACTTATTTGATTTTATTATGCTCAAATTGTTTGGTGGTGTTGTATTGTTGTTAGTAGGTGCAAATAAGGAATGAAGAGTGGTGATCGTGTCTACCGATGGGTAACGCTTTCTATCATTCTTCTTACCATTTAGTTTCAAATTGAATTGTGTTGGCATGTAGAATGTTAGTTAGGTTGTTGTGTGCTTGTCGTGTGTGCATGATTAACCCAAATGAGAATTGGAGATTGGAATCATGATTTACTTTGTAAGGCTAAATTTGCTTTAACCAATGATAGGGCATAATCTAATTTAGGACTTGACAAAAGCCGTGAGTATTTGAGCCTTGATATTGTCATATACTTTTTGATTGTGAGTGGCAAGTTGGAGAGCACAAAATCTAGAACTTGAATATATTCTCTATCTATTGGGCATGAGTTTGGTAACTAAAAAATAATCTTAGGCCATCGATTTATAGTTCCTCCTTTCACTTTGGAAGTATAAGGTTGTTGATATCTTAATTTTACCGTTCATGCCCTTGTTTCCCGTGATTGTGTTTAAATGGAGAATTTTCTTCGAAAATATTAGGACAAAATTTGGGGGGAATGAGCGTATGAGGGTGAATACGGAGATGAGAGTTGGGATGGGAATCAATTGGTATCTTGAGTTGTAATTATTGAGGCAATGGAAGTATTGATTGTGGGATTGATTTGAATCCTAGAAAAATTGGTACCAACAAAAATTTGGGTACTTAGAAAAAAAAAGAAAGAAAAGAAAAAGAAAAAGAAAAGCACCATGAAAAGAAAGAAAAATTTTAGTGCCAGAAAAAATGAGAAAAAGAAAGAAAAGAAAAAAAATATATTTGAGAATTGTGATTGGAAAAGCCTCAAGGTTAGAAGTGGATTGAAGAGAATAAGTTTGGGGGTTTTGGGATATGGAGAAGTTCGTCACTTTAGCCCAAAACCACCTACCTTTTAGTAAGCCACGTTATAACCAAAATAAAGACCTTTTTGATTTTAGGAGCCAACTCATTGTAGTATAGTGGTGAGAATTGTTTCAAGCCTATGGAAATTGTGCTCGATATCTTGTGAATGAGTGAATTCATCAATCCCTAAACACGTAAGGGAGTGCTTTCATTTCTTTATCCAATGTTGATGAGTGGTTTGAGTCATTCGCATTAACCGTGTCACAAAGTTAGGTGATAATCTCGTTCGATAAGAGCATGCCAAGACGACTATGATGAGCTATGAGGTTGTTTGATGAGGTCTATTGATTGCTTTACTTTGTTTTGATTGAGGACAATCAAAGGTTCAACTTTGGGGGATTATGATATGTGTGTAAAATGACCTATTTTTCGATGTGAGAGCGTGTATGTTTGTGGCCATTTTACCCTCATATCATATGCTTTCGTTGTTCTTTTGTCTTATTTTCGTGTTTCCATGTTTGAAATGATGTAGGATTCGTTTTGAGCATAATATAGCGTATTTTGGGAAGTTTTGGAGGAAAATAGTCCAAGTATGAAGTCCGAGGAGGCTATGTTCGCCCGAGCGGAGCTTAAGGAGGAGTTTTGGGAGCTTGGAGGTGTTGCCCGGCCGAGCTGCCCAACAGAGAGCAGGCTCGGCCGATCATGGTGCAGGCTCGGCCGAGCCATGAAATTGAGACCTCGCTCGGTCGAGCGAGGCAGGCTCGACCGAGCCAGGCAGGCTCGACCGAGCCAGGCCGGGTTTTCTCCATTTCCCATGGATTTTCTGGAGGCTCGGGCGAGCCAAATATAGCTCGGGCAATCCGAGGCCCTGCTAGCTCGTCTATAAATGGGTGAAAATCAATTAAATGAAAAACTTTTGCCCAATTGAAGAATAACCGTCACTAACTTCCATCGAGATTCATCTCTACATTTCTTTCCCCACTTGAAACAAGGAGAACCAAAGATCAATCCATCAACTTGGTGACATTTGAAGAGGGAGATTAGGTGGATTGGATTCAACGAAGGCAATCATAGAAGATCAATTTTGACCTTGAAGCTTTGTAATGTCAATTCTTATCTTTCAACTTGTATTGCTTCTAATTCAAGGTATGAGGAGCTAAATTCCTAAGTGAGTGTTGTAATATGGATATCGAGATGGATTAAACCTTCTATGCTTGTTTACTTTTCTATGAAGTCTTGATTTGCATTTGAGCTTGTTCATACCTATTAGATGTAGGTAATAGCCAATCTATAGGTAGTTGATGTGACCGTTGCAGCCAATACGCAGACGAAAACGTCGTGATAAGTGCATAATCATATAGTTTTAGTTCCAATTCATGTGTGGAGCTAGGATTATAGGGCGATAATCGATGGTCGGTTGGGAGTGAGTTAGGGATCGATGACGTAGCTGTTTGAGATTTCTAATTTCATCAACGGATAATTCACCGGTACAAAGGGGATTGACTAGGATAGTGTCGGTTGCTCAACTTCATAGAGATTAAAATTGTTTACAACATAGCTCGGTTTAATTTGGCTCAATTGAAGTTTACAAACACTCACTTCATTCTAAGATTGTTGGACTTGTTACTCTAATCTACCCAAACATTTGATAGAAGTAATTGATTGGTGAATTTAGCAAATTGATGAATGTTTGATTGTATGCAATTTGTAGTTTAGTTTGCAATTCATAGCTAGATAGATAAAGAAAACCAACGACTGTTGTATTGCCTAGCTATTGATGCATCTTCTTACGAGTAAATAGTTTCCACAAGAGCGATTAGAAAAGATCTCGGATTGATAATTTGACGTGAGAATTGTGTGTCACTTCACACGACGGTCAGACCACTTTGTGGAGGTCTGTTGATTTTTTTTAAAAAAATCGCTTAGTATTTTTATTCAAAAGGTTTCTTAAATGCACATACAAATAATTTCACTGTAATTATATTTCCCAAATTTTTGCATGTAATTAAACGAGCCCGAAATTCCCAAAATATAATCCAACAAGAAATTAATCACATAAGCATGCTTATAAATCTGTAAAAAAATAAAAGCAATAAACCATGCTTTTCCTATTATCTACACATGCTGATAGCGCAATTAATAAATCACATATCATACGAGGACAATTAAGACAAACAAAAATTCCTCATGGCCCCACAAAATAAGAAAAATTAATCCTATCTTTTTTCAATTTGAAAAACAAATCCTTTTGGATGGCTCCAAATCTTTTTCAAATCTTCAGGGCCTTGAAATCTTCAATCACCAAATCTTTTGGCATCTAGGATTTTGTGATTTGAAAATTGGTCCCACAACTCAATCGCAAACCCTAGGTTTACATCGAATTGGACCAACCGTCAAAACACGAACCACCGCCGCAGGAACAGCTGCCGCCGATGACAGCCACCACCGCCGCCGCTGCCAACGCTTGCCCACAGCCGCACGCACGCGCAGGCCGAGCCTGCCGCCGTGTGCCGCCCGCCGCTCGCCCATGGCCACACGCGTGCGCAGGCCGTGCGCGCTGCTGTGCTCGCCGCCCGCTGCCACTGATTCACCGCGACCGCACGCACGCAGCCGCCTGCCGCCGTCGTGCGCGTCGCCCTCGTCCCGCTGGTCTTCATCTTGTTCTTCATCCCATCGAGTTTACAGATTTGAAATAAAAAAATTACATAGACTAAACTATTATAATTTTTCCTATCAAATCTAATCACGAATTTTCTCATGATTTTACAAAATAGATTTAATCTAAACACGGATAAAACACCGTGGATTAAACCCAACGGGTTGCCACGAGGAACAAAAACCATCCACGACAAATAAAATTTATACATGCATAATGAATATATTGCATTCATCAGAGCCATGAAACTAGAACCTGGCTCTGATACTAATTGTAGGGATTTACCGTGAACTGAATCACCAAATCCAAATAAGTAGGACCAATCATGGATGTTGAATACAATAAACAATTCATCAAACTCTAGCATGCTCCTATGAATTAAATGCATGGATTTAGAGATTATCGTTAATCCGTAGAGTTTGATCCGATTTTTTGCGTTTGAAATATCCAACTTTAATTCAACCACGCGATTCGATTAAATATGCGGAAACAGAAATTAGCAAAACCGATTTCTTGATTTAATCGAATAAAAGAAAAACAAAAGGGAATAAGGCTTGTTCTCCAGATCAGATCTTCAGATCTATATCCCAATGCTGTTCAGATCTGCTACTGGTGAGGATTCCACAGATCTGTGATGTGTAGGCCGGAGTCAAATTCCTTCGTCCTCCCAAACACAGGCGCCGCCCCTGCTCTCTCTCTCCCTAGGGTTTCAAACTTATTTGAATGTTCTGTGGTGGCTAGGGTTTCAGAGAGTGAGCTGTCTATTTATAGACCTAGGGTTTTAACCTAAATGGGCTACTGGGCCTTTTTCAGCATATTTAATTGGGCCAGACCTGGGACCTAATGCAAATAATAAAGTGGGACTATGAATTAATTAATTCCCATGTTCACAAACCAGGACACAATTAATTAATTAATATTAATTCTTTTTCACCTCAGAATTAATACCGACCTACCCCTTTATTATCAAGTTGTGAGAACGAGCTGCATTTACCTGAGAATCCCCATATTTAAGGTTACCGGACATTCATTAATTAATCGGAGCTTCTAACAAGCTCCATCTACAATTAATTAATATCTTATTTTCCTGAGCAATACCACTCAAACCTTATCACTCGTGTCTGAACTTAATCAGCCTGCAGGACTTTGGCACGATGAACATTATTGAGCTCCTCAGGGAATGTCCCCATCCTATTACTTGGATATGGTTGCCTAACTTCAGTCTCAGGCTGTACTACACGAACTACTGCTACCCAATATGCGGATATACGAGCACGTTACTTAGGCTCTCCACTATGGCAAATCAAAGCAACAGTCAACCCGTGCATACCCCTAAATCTTCGTTAGGGTTTGGACTCAATCAAGAATGAGATCTTGTATTTGCTGATGTCAGACAGAAAAAAACATCTCAATGTGGTCCAATCCATACACCACCCTCGCGTACCAGCATATCAAGTAATCAAGACAGATTACTTCTTGCGACTATGCTGCGGGCATTCGGACGGACGTATCACCAACGTTGTCTTGGTTATGATAATATTTGTATCTCACTAGGTCAAGTGATCATACTGTCTTCTGCGATCTATAACACGCTGTATGATCGTCCCTATCGGTGAGACATGAGGATACCATTGTTACGTGCATGCAAGTTAGTTTAACAGATAGGAGAAAAGTCAATCATATACTCATTGTAATAAATGCTTTCTGTATACAAAACCCAACACCTCGATGATTCCTTGCCTTAAATCTAGCACAATACTCAAGGCGGCTACGTCACATCTTCTTCTCTCTGAAGGTGATATATCTTCAAGGTCAAGTCTTTCGAAGTCTCAAATCAATTTTTCCTCTCTAGTGAGCAAACATCCCAACTGTGTTGTTCCTTTCCGACTCAAGGCATCAACCACTGGTTTTGCCTTGCCGGGGTGATAATTTATCGTTAGGTCATAATCATTGACTAGCTCAATCCATCTCCTTTGTCTCATGTTCAAGCTCTTTTGCTCGAAGAAATACTTCAAGCTCTTATGATCTGTGAATGTGGCACAATTGACTCCATAAAGATGGTGTCTCCAGATTTTCAATACGTGAATTACAGCTGCTAGCTCAAGATCGTGAGTCGGGTAGTTCACCTCGTGTGATCTCAATTGCCTGGATGCATAGGCTATTACCTTTACATCTTGCATTAACACATAGCCTAATCTATTCTTGAATGGATCAGTGTATACCTCATAATTCTTGTCTGCTTCGGGCACTGCTAAAACTGGCGCTGTCGTCAAAAGTTGTTTAAGCTTGTGGAAACTTTTTTCACATTCCTTGGTCCACTCTACTTAATTTCTTTCTATTACAATCATGCCGTAGGTTTCACGATCTTCGAGAAACCTTTTATCTATCTCCTATAATATCCAGCTAAACCAAGAAAACTTTGTATTTCATTCGGTGTAAAATGACTTCCACTAAGTCAGCATCTGGATTTAGGCGGGGTCCATCTTGATTCTGTTTGCTGACATGATATGGCCTAAAAATATCACTTCCCTTAGCTAAAATTCTCTTTTGCTAAATTAGGCATAATTATTTTCATCTCTAAGTATTTGTAGCATTGTTCTGAAGTACTGCTCACGTTCCCTTTCACTCTTCGAACAGATAAGAATGTTATCGATGAATACTAAGACAATATTGTCGAGGTATTGATGGAATACCCTATTCATCAAATTTGCGAACACAGTAAATCCAAACACATAACCACAACTTCATAATGACTGTACCTCGTTTTGAAAGTTGTCTTTGGGATATCCTCCTTTCGAATAATCAACTGGTGATAATCTGACTGCAGGTCTACTATAATATCCCAGATTTAATTAAGATATTTAATGCTTAATTAAATAAATAGATGAATATTTATATGTTGCAATTCAAATTATATTGTTTTAGAAACGAGAAATGACACCCGATGTGACACGAGGGTCAATGCCTAACATATAATATACCAATGAGTTCATTCAAGAAAACCTAAATGACCGTGTAGTAACATTTTTCAATAAAAAAATGAGTGCGGCGAATTATTGTTTTATAATAATAATATCGCATTTAAATTCACAACTAGCACTCGGAAAGTCCATTTCTTAAACCGAGCTAGGGAATGCTTGGAATTAAAATATGGAATGATACGAAATGATCGGTATAATTTTTTGAGACCAAAGGGATGATTTATAATTTTTTTGAATTTAGAGAAATTGGGCGATATTCATATCTCCAAAAGTTTGGAAAATAATATGAACGGGATGAGCTCCTTAAATTGAGCGATTCCATATAATTGCATGTTTATTTGGAAAAATTTATTTCATTTTTGGAGATCCGAGAAATTGAATAATCGGAGGGAAAAATATACGAGTTGAGGTGGGAGGACTACGTGACGAATTCTTCGTGACGAAGAATTCGCCACTTCTCGCAATAGGTGGGTGGCTAATATTTGTAACATGGGCGGGAATTGCAGAGATGAGATGGTGGGTATGATTTTACAATCAAGAAAATAGGAAAAACAATTCATTTACCATAATTTTTACAAACAAATTTCACTTCAATTCTAAACACCTCGTACGCACCCGCCATCGCTGCCATTTTCCCGTCCCATTTCTGGCCACTTTCTGATCACCGCCGGCCGAGCCACCACCACCATCTTAAAGCTCTCATTGCAAGGAACCCAAAAAACTGAGAATGCACTATTTCATCGAGAGACAACGGAGATATAAGCGTGTGAAGGTAAGACATTGACATTTCGATAATTTACGGTGTCGGCTTGAAACTCATACAAAATGATGTTAGATCGGAGTTTAGCTTACATAATCGTGTTCCTCATGTCGTAGGGAACTTGTTGATATGTAGAAATCAAGTTTTTGATGTCGGGAATCGCCGTCGCCGTCGCTGCATTATTTTCTGGTGTCTAAGGTGTTATCGTGTTTTTAAGTGTCGAGAAACATATTTACTTGACCCTTGATCGATTAGGAGTATGCTAGGATGAATATTTGGGCTTGAACATGACTAAAAATGGAAGAAATCACGAGTTGCAGGTGCAACACGTCGATGCATCGAGGAAAATGACGCGCATCGATCAACACAGTCTGTGTCGATCGACATATGTGCGTCAATCGACACACAACTGCATCGGTCAACACACATGTATCGTTCAACGTGAGCTCGTGTTGATCGACATCAAGATGCCGAGATATCGAGCTACACCGTATGTCAATTGAACACGTATGTCGATCAGCAGCGATTCATGTCGATCGACATGGCTGTATTGACCGACACACATGCATGTCGGTCAACACAACGTGACAGAGGGAATTAAAGTGTTTTCTAGGTCCGATCTTGATCAGAATTGAGTTGCTTTCGATGTTTAAGCATGATATATGATTAGTAAAACATGTTATGAGTATAATTAAGCGATGTATTATGAAATCGAGTATCGAGTTTGATTACTTCGATTAATTGAAGTTAAATGCATGTTTAAGTGCTCAAAGTTATAAATGTGACTTGAATTGAGTTGATTAGTTAATCATGGTTTGATTAACCTTATTGATTGAGTTTGATGAAGTAACATGTGAAGAGAATACAAGTCGAATAATTGGAAGGTGTCAGTTAGATGTCAGTCACAAGTCCTGATTACGTCAAGTATTGTCTGCTACGATGTAAAAATGTTTTGTTTTGAATTGATTGCTATGCTTAAAAATGTTTTGTGCTATCATATATGTACCTCTATCGATTGCTATCTTCATAGAGTTAATTTAATGAGAATGATCCAGGATTGTGTTGTGCTAATCTCATTAAAAGAAAATGTAGGGAGCCTTATTTATTTGCATTTTATGTGTGTTTTGGGTAGTTCAGCTGACGTGCTGATACCTTGGGAGGATAAGGTGTTGAAATTGATTGTTGTCTCAAAGTTGTGCGATTCTGAGACAATGTGCACATATTAATGGCAATGGGATGAGTGGTTCATCCATTCCTAGTTGTTCATCATAACTTGGAAGTGGACGAGCTTCCATTTACACAACGGTAAACATATATGATAACATAGTAGATAGCTGCAGCGAATTAAAATGTTTTAGATAACACGGTTCTTTTCAATAAAACCCTGTTTTTATCTGTGTGAGTATCATGACATTCATATTTAAACTGTGTGTTTTTGGGCATGTCTCCACGGGGTACATTAGTACTCAGTCCCTCGTATTGTTTATAAAATACGCAGGTTAGCGGCAAGGATGGCAGAGAAGTGGTGTAAAGAAAAACAAATGTTTTTGTGAAGGTTTTTGAAAGCAGATCTTGAGATATGCATCTTCACATGCATATCTCCATCACGTTAAACACCGCTACACTGAACCTCTGAAAATATTCCTTCCCTTATTTTGTGACAGATGAGAAACTTGTTGAAACTCATATCTTTTGTTGGTTTACGAAACGTTACTTATATCTTTTGAATGAACGAATAAATATTTCTAAATTGTTATCTTGTCAAATATTTAAAGTCTTTCGCTTTTTATTAAAGAAAATGTTTGAAAATTGCCGACCACGACTGTAGCGCGCCCCAAAGTAGGGAAGGTCATTTGGGGGCGTTACAGAAGTGGTATCAGAGCTACATGTTTTGAAATTTCTTTTGAAATTTTGAACTTTCAGAACCTTTCCTGTTGTGAAAGTTGACTTCGAAGTGATTGCTCGTGCTTTACACCCTACTCCATCCTGCGCAACCGAGGTACGTTTTGAAAGTTTTAAATTACCTGCTTGCAAGTTGTTTGGTGGCTGGGTCACTTTAAATGTTTTGGAAGTTGAAAGAAATTTTGAAATGATAGCATAGTGATTGTGACTATAAAATGTTTTGAAAGTGGTTCATGTGTTGAACGAAAGTTGTTTGAAAACATGTGTTCATTGCGTGTCTAGTATCGGGGTTAGGATATACTGACACTGCTTGGTTTTGGTTAAATGAATTGTCTAGAATGGGCGGAAGGGTGTACTAGCTTTCATTGATTGTTTTAAACGAAAGGAATTGGGCTGAGGCCATGTTTTGTGTAACCTGACGTGATTATAAATTTTTATGAAACTGTTTGGTTTTGGCACCGGAAAGGTGGCCTTGTGAAGTTGTGATTTCAAAATGATTGATTATGAAAGTGTTATGCAAGCAGTGTAAATTTTTGTGATATTTCTTAAATGATGTGTTAGATTGTGGGTTGAGCTGTTTAAATTTGTTTTGAATATTGTATTAACCTTGGAGGTTAGATTAGGATGGATTACGAAATGACTGACTAGTTGGTGGCTTTGAAAAAGTTCTAACTTGATGAACTAATAATGACGTCTGGTTTGGTTGAGTTGATGTTGGTTAGTGTTGTTGAGGGTGACGTGAAACGACCCCTTAGTTGACTGAATTTAAGAACCTTGAATTTCTGGTTGGTGTTGAAATTGAAAATTTCCTAATTAATCTGGTAAGTACAATAGTCGGAGTCAGTTTGACTCGTGGATCAGAAGCTACAAGTCAAAGAGTTGAGTGTGAAGAACGCACACGATGAGCCTGGCAGATGCAGTCAGACTCGAGTTGAGTCAGTATGTCATTACGAGGATCCAAAGGACCCTCGACATGGTGTGTCGGAGGACAATAATGCCACCGAGACACACAGTCATGGATGTGTGGGCATGCATTGTGGTTTTTCATTATGATGACTGTTTTGGTACTGACCGTTTACTTGGTGTGACAGATGAACCCTACTAGTGAGATATTAGTTCGCCAGTTCCGAGATCACCCTCGCTTTCCAAGGGCGGGACTCGCTTCTGCTTTGATGAAGTACTTGAACTAGTGGGATAGAGTTAGATTTCATGGTGTCAGTGGGTTTGAAGCTATAGAAAGGACCCTATAGCTAGTTCCAGACCGATGGACTCCATGGGTTCTGGAGTTAGCCTCTTCGCACTGTTTCGGCCATTCTAACACGCGAGCGCGTGTCAGGAGCTTTAGACCTTTTATGGGAGAGTTGATTCAGAGTGCTATTTCGGTTGGGCATCCACCCCCCATGTACATGCAGGAGTGTCCAGATACCTACGACGATCGATGTACCACCACGGAGGACCCGACCAATACCACCATCCCCCTCCCTGGCACAGGTAATTCCTCCTTCACATGTACAATGGAGTGGAGCCTATGGCCTTTATCCTGAGCCTTTGGAGACCCCACTGCAGTGTGTTGGAGAGATGAGTCGGACCAAGTTGCCACTTGTTGGTCCCTGAGATTAGAGTCGTCGTGGTAGCGATAAAGTATAAACATGAAATGCAACGGAATAATATAGCGTTTACTTGTAAAAGGTTATTTTTCAAATAGGGTTTTGTTCAAGTTTACTTAAGTTCCTTCTTGCAGTTATACACTAGCAACTCCGTTGCTAGGTTTGAAATCACAATCGCACAATAGCAATAAAATAGTAATCAACAAGAGAACACAAGGTTTATAGTGGTTCGATCAAATGATCTATGTCCATTCCTTAGCCGAATCGCTAAGAATTTCACTAAGAAAGTATACGGTGTACAAAGAGTTGCCTTTCCTGTAAAGCAGGCAGCCGATGTAAGGTCTGGCTACTTCATGGCTATCTTCCGATACTCCGAACTTCTCAGGTGTGACTCCGGCTGAGTCAAGGGCGCACCTTCGTAAAACTCGCTTTTACCACCTTTGGAAGAGTTAAGAGTTCCTTCCGAACTATTCTTCTTTTGCGGCTTCAGTGCCCGTCCTAATCAATTCCTTTACAAAAAATCGACTGTTGGATACTTTCTATAAAGAAAGCAATCCCAATGATTGAAGATTCTTGAATCAATTCAAGAATCTCTCAGATAAGTGTCAGACGTATAATGAGACACTCAAGTTGTTGAAGGCTTTTAGATATCTCTGTGTTATGCCTTTCAACAGAACTGCTCTCGAGCCTTTTTGCCTTTTTGGAATCTTTCGAATATATATTTGTGTAAGAGTGTGAGCAGCTTTTTGTATCAACCTTTGACTTGCCTTTTATAGTTGGAGATTCGAAACTCGAGTCGGCATTTCCGTTTAGACATAACGGATCTTTCATCTTAATTGCAAGTAGTTTTTACCAACTTTTCTGTCTCCGTACAGGCTTTTCCGACCTACTTGTGACAAGTCTAGTCTTCGCGCGTTGGTCAGAATGACGGTGTAGCAGTCGTTGAGATTTGCTTTGCTGAGCTTTTCTTGGAACATCTGCTAGTTCTCTTTTAGTATTCTGCTACCTTCAACTTTGGATTGCTAACGCCCTTAGCAATCTGTGATGTGTTAGCAAATGCTGACTCCACAGCATTCTGCTACCACTAGCTTTCTTCTTCTTTAGCATTCTCTGATGTTTGCTGAGAGTGTTTCAAGGAACCTACTCTATTACAACTCAATATTCACCCTATACAGGACATTACAAGATCTGCTAAACTATGCTAAGGTTCGGCAATGATCGACCATCTACTAAGGTTTGATCCAACAAAACCTTTTACAATGTGATCCTTAGGAGAGTTCAGGAATATTTTCCTAACAATTTCCCCCTTTTTGGTGCGATCAAAGCTTACTAAGGATTGCTGAGACTTAGCATCGAAAAATTCTGAGTTACAAGGAAATTTCTAGACAAACTATCTCAGAATCTTACTTGCTTTAAGTCCTTAGCAAAAGATCTTCTATTTTGAATAAAATTCCCCCTCAAAATATGCTAGGGAATATTTTCCCTTAGTCATATTACAAATAAATCATCCAGCAAACATTTTTATCCTATCTTCCAGATTCTGATTTGTTGATTACACAGAGAGTGTATTTCAACTATTGTACGCACTCGGAAAATCAGAATTAGACAGTAAGATTCTGTCATGATTCTGATGATTTCATATATGATTTTCTAAATACAAGTCCAGTGAAATCAGTTCAAAATCAAGGCTAGAACAAAAAAAATAGAAGCGACAGATGAGGATGACCTTAGTTCTAGGCGTCCGGTGGAGGTTTTCGCTTCTCAAGAGATTCCACCTTCTTCATTGTCATGGCCATGAGTTTCTCCATCTGTTCGATACGCGCTTGTTGTTCTGCTCTCTGTTGTGCTTCTAACTTCATCCTTCGTTCCATCATAGTACATTCAAATTCCTATTCTTTGCGCAACAGCTCTGCTTCCTCTCCTTTACCCTTGCTTGCTCAGCAATCCTTCTTTCTTCCCCCTCTTTGAGCGCATCCAAAACAGAAGTGGAGAAAGACTTGTGTTCATCAAGATCTACTCTGAGAGTCAGCACATTTGTTTGCACCGTAGAGACGGTTTCCTCCACAAGTGTGATCTTTTCAGTAACTTTACCAACCTTTTGCTGAACCTCAGAGACAGAGGCTTTAACTCCAGAGATTGCTCCTCGTACATCAACAACCTCTTTTCGGACTTCTTCATTAAATCTAGCTTGCTGAATGTCGCGTTGATGTAGTGCGTTGTGGAGTATGTTTACAAGAGATTGAAAATTCACTTGTATCGGTTCAGTAGCAATGGGAATGTCAGAAATAACCATTTCATTTCCGTCTGTTGTGGTAGTAATCTCACCATCTCCTCCTTCCACTATTATGATTGCAGATTCTGGAACAGCAACTTCAATTCTTTGGGTGGTAGCTTCCGCTGTGGTTGTGTTTGCAGGTACTTCAGTAACCACATTGGTATCCACGTCCATTGAGTCAACCACTACATCCTGATCGGGATTTGAAGCAGAACCTAGAACCTCAGAAGCTTGAAGTGAGGTAGCAGCTCGAGTATAGTCTTTCTGAAGAGTAACCATATTGAGATAATCTAGTCTCTTAGCCTCTTCTTCCTTCGCCTGTTCAAGAGCGGCTAGTTCTAGGCTTCGTATTCGCAACTTCTCCTCATATGCAACTTTCCTTTTCTGATAAGCATCAATTGCAACCCTTTGTCGTTTGGTTAATTGTATATGTGCTAGAGACTTCTCATCCGGAACAAACTTTGATGGGGGCAGCGACTGGGATGCAGAATACTTTCTTTGGGCACGAATGGCTTTCAATCTTGCAATCACATGTTGATCGGTGTACTGTTTCGTGCAGGGGGGCTGATCCATCCATTCATTTGCCTAAGATTCTTCTAAACGCCAAAAGTTGAGGCCTTTCCTGGCAATGGTAATCATCCTTTCTTCAAAGTAAAGTTCATGCATGATGTAATCATACATTTTCCATCGCCTGAATTGTTTACCAAGTGCCTTGCCTTCGTCTGTTCTGTCATTAATATCAACATAGAAGACCCCGGTAATGTCCCTATTGACCTCTTAATCCACAAATGCTAAGATCTCATCACTTCAATCTCGGAGATCAGCATTCAAATCATCTTCAAACGAGACAGATGCGCACCATTGGGCTACTCTTCTTGAGCGAAAGAGTTTGCCAGGTAATCGATGAAATGGGATCCTCAGTTGTTCATTATTTAAGGTGGGGTATTTTCTAAGAGTTTTGGCGTCAAACACCTCAATAGATTCCCCTTCCGAATCAGATTCTGATGAACAGGTGGACTCATTCAGATGTCCAGCAGAGGAGACTTCTTGATCCATCGTATCATCTGCTTGAACGACATTATGAGCAGCGGTTGTTGTCTCCTCAGCAACATGGACTTCTTCAGCAGTGTCCGCCATGATTACTTCAGCTACAGTAGATTCTTCAACATTTGTATGAGTCATGTCTTCAGCAGACGATTCCTTTTCAGACCCAACAATATTTTCCTTAGCAGAAGGTTCCTCAGCAGACATGTTAGTATCTTCGATCTCCTTTGCGGTTCCTGACGACCCTGCATCTTTATCCCTGGGAGTTATAACATATGTTGCTTTATGTGGTGCGTCCTCCTCTGAACTATCACTTTGATTGGGTTCGTCGGTTGGTTCGCGAATCTAAACCTGTGTGCCTTTGGAGTGTTCCTTAGCATTGAAGGCTCCAAAGTGGATCATCTTATCTAGTTCTTCATGAGACATGTCGTCTTCTTCAGGTGTAATTTCAGCAGTTCCACTAACTTCAACAAGAATTTCCACCTCTTTCCCTTTCTGAGTAGAGTCTACTATTGTCTTGCCTTTCTTTGCTGCTCTGCTTAATTCTTCAGCAACTTCCTCATTTGATGTTGCACTATCAATCTTCTTTTGGGCCTCTCGCTCGTCGTGAGATTGCTTTATCTGTTCAAAATTCAGATCTCTTCCTTCGAACGTAATTCTTTCCATCTCCTTCCTGTATTCTTTAATTTCCTGTGCTTTCTTTGCATCAACACGTTTCCTTTTAGTTTCACGTACTCCTTTGACACGATCATTACAACTTTTAGAGGACAAGGGTGGGTCAACCTCCTTTTCAGCAGCAGCAGCAGCTTGATCAGCAGCTGCTTTCTTCTTGGCTTCTTCGATTTCCTGAAGTTCAGTAGTTTTGAAAAGCCGCTGATGAGTAGATCTCCTTTTTCGGTTGGTACAACGCCTGTTTGTTGTTCATATGAAATTGGAACAGCAAGTTGACCAATCACAAGTGGTGGCTATTCTGCTGCCTTTTTATCCATAATTTCCTCTATCCTTTCGGTAGGCATGTCACTGAGGGTTACAATGTCCTCAAGTTGCTGAAAGCACTGCTCTTTTTCAGCATTCTTAGTCAGTACTGCTATTTCTTCAGCAGTGACAGGTGATGCGTTCGTCTACTTCCTCATCCGAAGTAGGCTTATCCTTATCGACATTGGACTTGCTGGTCAACTTCTTTAGTTTCTTGAAGTCAAGAGGGTTGGCTTCCTTCCTAGTTACAGGAATGAAATCTGTGGGAAGTAACTTCACACCTTGATCAATCTTCTTGGGGTGCATGAGTACCTCCAGAAATTTGCTTATTTTCAATCCAAAGTTAACATTCGATGAGAATGTTCCATCTACAGACATGTGATCATTCTTCCTGGTGTGCTCTACCCATCGTTCAAAGAAAAACTCTGCCCAATTGCCCTTCACTCTGTCCGTGAGAGCCATCATCACTGCATATTTCTTAGCAGAGAGCTCGGAATATGATCCAGCATCGCATTGAAACATCTTGATTACCAATTCAGCAAGAGTTTTAAACTCATCCTTTAGAGCGTTAATGGGGGTGGCAACCTTGAATGAAATGAGTTGACCTTTTCTATCCTTCATTTTCTCAGGCTTTTTCCACATATTCCAACGCCTTTCCATCTCATCATAATTTGTTACTTTGTATTGAGATATACGTTCCCTCTTATTCTGAAGACCAAAAATCTTAGCAAGAACGTCGGCATTCACTTCAATGATGCTTCCATAAACACAAGTTTTAAAAGACTTTCCATCCTTACTCATGACTGCTCTGGCATAGAACTCAGAAACCATATGCGGATGAAAATGCATGGGTTCAGCGGATAAGTATTGAATTAACTGTTCGCTGTCGAGGATATCCATTATCCAATCTGGGATATGTTCAGCAGCAAGACGTTTATACAGAATGTGATCCTTCATGATTTGAGCTAAATGCCTTTGCTCCTTTGAGTGGTCGGTCTGCTCTTTCTTCCGAGCCATCATAACCAGTTGACCATATGGTATTGAATCGTCAATATCTTCCTTCTTTAAAATGCCAGTAAAACCTGGTGCATGACGCGCATGCAAGGGTTCTTCAGAATTTGGTGGAAGATTGAAGAGAGGGGGTTCACTGGTTTCCGGACGATGATGTTTATGGGAAGTAGGTTTCTGGGATGATGAAGATTTGGGGTCGGAGGCCATGTCTTAGGAAAAGAACTTTGAGTAATCTCGAAGAATTTTGAAATTTCAAGATTTTGGAATTTTTGCTCTGGGTTTGGAAAGAAAAAAGAATGGAAGTGAACAGTGATTCTAGCAAAATAGGGTTAGTCTTTTGAATGTGAGATCTGACGGTGGAGGGAAGATATGCGAGGGGTGGTTAGATCAACAGTTCAGAATGAACGCGTCTTTCCATATGGCTTCCCATGCTCCGAGAAACACTTGAGTGCGTCTAACATGGCATCTCCTCAGTTGATGTCGCCGTTTGCGTACATTAAATGCGCCTTATCAGGTCCCATCAAGTTCGAATTTAGAATCATCCCGCCTCGATTTCGGATATGCTAATGCTTCTGATCTAGCAGGCGTCCAAGGATGCTAACAGGTGATAAGTGAGTCTCAGCACCCATATTTATAAAAGAATGTGCTAACCTTCCACGTGATTCGTCAGCATCATTCGAAGCTCTGCTGAGGCTCTGTTGTGACTCTGCTAAAGAAATAATGATGAGAGCGTCGAGCCTCTCAATGACCATTATTTGTTACTGCTGAAATGATTTGACTCCCCATGCATACACGTCGATTCCCTTACTCGCAATGTTTTGTATTCCGAGAGACGAATCATTGTGATCTTCAGACAGATTTTATTTGTCTTCCCGTCAGGATTAGTAATTCCTCTATAAATACTCTCGTTCAAGATTATCCAAACATCACATCTTTCTTCCTTACCTAATCCCATAATTGCAACCTTTCCTTCCAAAAACAAAAGCAAACTTCCTTTTCCAGTCAATGGGTTCTCCATCAAAAACTTTGGAGATCAGGCGCAGCCTGATTCTTGATGAGTCCGGTCTGTATGGACACTATGAGGATAATTATGATGTGGCCGAGAAAGTCAAGGCCACATTGCAGTGGGGAGGTCTTTCACAGTGTGCATGTGCTACCCTTCATCGTTTCCAGGAAGAAATTCTCCGGGATTTCCTTGGTGATTGTCGTGCTGAGCAGAATGCGATTTACGGGGTGTTCCGTGGTAAGCTCGTCCGTTGGACCCTCGACACCTTTTCTGAGGATTTCGGCCTTCCTCGAGGTCCGTTGTCCGTGCAGGACTATCTTGGAGCAGAGGTGGCTCCAGAATGGCAGTCATGGGAGAGATGGCGTCATTCTCCCCGCTTTGAGTTCAGCCCAAATGTTCCAGCATCTGGTCTTCAGACCTCATATTGGGTGTTGTTCCGCATTGCCCATGGTATTCTTCTAGGAGAGGAGCCTTACGACTTATGTTTTTCAAGGGATATGTGGAAGGTAATGATGGCTGTTGACGATGTTGCCTCTGTAGACTGGGCCGGTTTCTTCTTCAAGAATGTCTGGGAAAGCGTCAAACTTTACCCTTTCATGCCACTTCGAAATGGAATGCAACTCAGCTGGTTGATGGAAAAGAGTTTTCCGGAGATTATTGCAGACCATCCAATCTTCAGGGAGCCGAATTCTATCCCTACAAGCCTGTTTCTTCTTTCTGAAGAATATGAATTCTGTAGTAGGCTTTTGTTGATTTTTGACTGATGATGTAATAGCCCTCTCTGTTCAAGATGAAATGAAGTCCTTTAGCAATGCTTGTCCATCCTTTAGAAATGAATAATTGCATAACTTTAACATATCAACAGAATAATCTTTGACATATGTCTTCAAGACGAAAGATAGAATTTGATCTTCATCCTCATATATTCTGCTGAGCAGACATAATCCGTCTGCTGACTGCTTAGCAGTGCAATTGACGTTTGCTATCATCCTAGCAGACTTCATTTAGCAGAGACCTTCATCGTATGCTGAGATGTAAAATTAAAAGTCCACGAACACCAGAAAGAATGAGAATAGCATCTCATTAATGCAAAGCAACGTCTAATTCCATCAGACCTAATTTGATGCATAATTCTTTGAATCTTGTTTCTGCTAGAGGTTTAGTAAAGATGTCTGCTATTTGATCCTCCGTGCATATACGTAAAATATCAATATCCTTCTTTTCTTGATGATCATGAATAAAGTGATGTCGAATATCAATATGCTTGGTTCTAGGATGATGCATTGGATTCTTTGTGATGCACATAGCACTGTTGTTATCGCAGTAGATAGGTACACATTCAGGAGAAATATCATAATCCTGAAGTTGTTGTCGAATCCACAAAATTTGCTGACAACAGCTAGCAGCCGCTACATACTCTGCTTCGGTGGTTGATGTTGCTACCGAATGCTGTATTTTGCTGAACCAGCTGATCAACTTATGTCCAAGGAATTGACATGTGCCGCTGGTGTTTTTCCTATCAATTTGGCATCCTCCAAAATCAGAATCCGAGTAACCACTCAGAGTTAGACTGTCGGCTCTTGGATACCAAATTCCTAAGCCTTCTGTGCACTTCAAATATCTGACAATTCGCCTTGATGTGTCTAGATGTGTTTTGTTAGGATTTGATTGATATCTAGCACATAGTCCCACAGCATATGAGATATCTGGTCTGCTGGCTGTAAGATATAGCAGAGATCCGATGATCCCTCGATATACAGTAGGATTCACTGCTTCTCCTTCTTTCTCAAGAGCTGCTATGCACGTATTGTTGATGGGAATCCTCAAGCTCTTGGTTCTCTTGGGACAGTACTTTGCAATCAGATCCCGCGTGTATTTCCTTTGGTGAATGAAAATCACTTCATTGGATTGTTGAACTTGGAGTCTAAGGAAGTAGAACATCTTCCCCATCATACTCATTTGAAAATTACTCATCATTAGCTTGGAGAATTTATCGCAGAGATCTTGATTCTTCGAGCCAAAAATAATATCATCAACATAAATTTGCACAAGTAGAATGCTTCCTTTGTCCTTAATACGAAAGAGATTTTGATCAATCCTTCTCTTCTTGAAACCATTGTCGAGCAGAAACTTGGATAACGTTCCGTACCATGCTCGTGGCGCTTGCTTCAGGCCATACAAAGCTTTCCTTAGCTTATAGACTTGGTTTCCATTCTCAAATCCTGGGGGTTGCTCAACATAGACTTCTTCTTCGAGCTCGCCATTTAAGAATGCACTTTTGACGTCCATTTGCATGATCGAGAATTCATGATGTGCAGCATATGCAAGAAACAACCTTATTGCTTCCAGTTGGGCTACTGGGGCAAACGTCTCATCATAGTCAATGCCCTCCCATTGTCTATAACCTTTTGCTACGAGGCGCACTTTATTTCTAACCACAATGCCTGATTCATTCTTCTTGTTCTTGAACACCCATTTGGTTCCAATAACATTCTGATGCTTTGGTCTATCTACCAGATCCCATACTTGATTGCGAGTGAATTCAGCAAGCTCCTCTTGCATAGCGTTCACCCAGTCTGGATGGCGAAGAGCATCCTCAACCTTGGTTGGTTCCTCACTAGATAGGTAGCAAGAAAACATTGCGGACCCTTGTCTTGTTAGAATTGGGTCATAAATATCTCCAAGAACGTCTTTAAGAGAATGAGCGTGCAACCATGCTGGTCTGATTGGTTGTCTAGCATTTCCCTCCCCTGCTTGATCATTATCTGTGCTCGCGTTCTCCTCAGCATTCGCTGGTTCTTCAGCATCTGGATTGTCAGCAGTAGGAATTCCTTCAGCAACTAGAGCTTCTGCTACAGGGACTTCATGGACAGGAACATCTTCTTCAGCAGGTGCTTCAGCAGTTGGTATCTCAGCAGCTCCTCTGCCAAGACCTTCTGCAGCACCTACTCCTTCAGCAACGGGAGGAGAGTTTGAAGTCTCCTCATCTGAATCATCAAGCAGATTAAAGATATCTTTTTGGGGGTTGGCCTCAACATGATCGTTAGCATCACTAGCCTGGTCAGCAGTTTGATCACCTGCTGAACGCGTCTGGATTGGATTGCAATCATTCATAGACTTAGTCGGGTCAATTCGTAGGTTTTCGAAAGAATTCAGAATCGATTGACCATTGTCATCATTAGTCTCATGATTGATATCCTTCGTCTCTTTTATTGCTCTGCGCACTAAAATAGATTCATCAAAAATAACATTGCATGTTATTTCCACAATTCCAGTAGTCTTGTTTAACACTGTATAGCCTTTGTGAGAGGGGTGACCATATCCAAGAAGTACACCCTCATCTGACTTAGGCGAAAAAGTGTTAAGTTTCGACTTTCCGTTGTCATGGATATAACATGTTGCACCAAAAACACGAAGATGATCTAGATTAGGTTTACGACCGTTATATACTTCATAAGGAGTCTTGTTGAATCGGCCGGTAATGGAACTTCTATTCTACGTATAACAGGCCATCATCACTGCCTCTCCCCAGTACTTAGCAGGTAACTCAGCGTCAGCTGGCATAGACCGCACTGCCTCTTTCAGTGTCTGATTCCTTCTCTCTACTGAGGAGTCCTAGCAGTGGACCTCTCATGACCAATACCAGCCTCTGCGCAGAAATCCATGAGGATTCCATTACAGAATTCGGTACCATTATCTGAACGGATCCTTTTTACAGTAATCTCTTTACTGTTTTGCTCCTTGAGAATTAGCTCAAGCAGAATGAGCTTCACTTCCTCCTTGGTCTTGAGCAGACGAACCCAAGTGTACCTAGAATAGTCATCAACCACCACAAGAGTATATATCTTTTTACTTACAGTGGGTGGAGTGACTGGTCCAAACAGATCCATGTGCAATAGCTCAAGGATCCTGCTTGAGGTAGGTTTTTCTGGGTTGGAACGAAATGACGCTTTAGTCTGCTTCCCTTGTTGGCAAGCTTTGCATACACCTTCCTTACGAAAAGTGATGTCAACAGGCAGACCTGCAACAAGCTCATTCTTGGCAATATGGTTAATGGTTTTGAAATTTAAGTGGTTTAATCTCTTGTGCCATAACCATGTGGTTTCCTCCTTGTTTAAAGCTAAGAAGCATGAATGTTGTTGGCCACTTTGCCAGTCGACAACATACAGGCCACCTTTCCGGATACCTCGAAGTTTCATTTCTCCTGTGACATTTTCAGCAATTGAACAACCAGAATGAATAAATGAAACAGTGTACCCATTTTCACATAGTTGGCTTATGCTTAGCAGATTATGCTTGAGATTTGATACAAGAGCAACGTTGACAATCCTCAGACCATTGCGCTCTATACATCCTCTGCCAAGTACTCTGCCTTTACTATTATCTCCGAACACGACAAATGGACCATATGATTTCTGAATGTCTGAAAACAGGTCTTCGTCCCCCGCCGTGTGCGCCGAACAACTACTCTCTAGGATCCACTCATTTGACATGCCTGATGTCTTTGCACTTGGATCCTGATCCTGCAAAGGCAATTAGGTTGATTTAGGTCCCCGTTTAGCGTCGGGTCTTGAAGGATTAGCTGGTGTCATTGTTCCTTTCGGAACCCACATTTTGGTAATCTTCAAGGTTTTCTCCTTGAGATCCTTTTTGTCAACCTTCTCAACCTTTTGATGTGTGTATGCATGTGGTTGTGTGTTGTGCTTCTTTGCCTTCATCGTCCTTTGGTGATACACGTATCTGGACTCGGGCCTCACATAGGTATTTCTCCTATGTGGTGTGTAATGATGGTATTGGGGTTTCACTGAATGATATTCAATTTGTCTTCCCCGAGTAAGGATAAGATTTGGCTTCCTAGCATTTGAAACATGATGCTCAGCCTTTGTCCTTGAATTTGCTGAATAGTTCTGCTTAGTAGACCTATGATAAGAACTTTGCTGAGATCCAGCATCTCTTGTGGTACTCTGCTGAAATCTCACATTCTGCTTGACCTTTTGATGAGGTCTAGCATAGTGCTTGACACTCTGCTTGGGTTCAGCAGACTGTTTGATATTCTGCTGAGCGATCAGCTTAGCATTTGTCCTAGCATTCGATGATTCAGCGACTAATGTATCCTTCTCTTTGCCATCACCAAATATTTTTCCGGCAGAAACAAAAGTGATATTTTTCTTTTGCCTCGAAGTTTCATCTTCGTCATAACAACTGTGCCCAATTCCAGATCGATCACCGTGACGTCTCTGTTGGCTTATCAAGTTATTCAAGATATCATGACTAGTCATATACGCGCAGATAAACTTCTCATTGGCTTTATTTTTCAAAATCATATTTTCTTTTTCAAGATTTTTGAAATTTTTAGAAAGTTCAGAGAATTTAGCTTTAAGTTTTGACAAATAGGGTTTTGTTCAAGTTTACTTAAGTTCCTTCTTGCAGTTATACACTAGCAACTCCGTTGCTAGGTTTTAAATCACAGTCGCACAATAGCAATAAAACAGTAATCAGCAAGAGAACACAAGGTTTATAGTGGTTCGATCAAATGATCTACGTCCACTCCTCAGCCGAATCGCTAAGAATTTCACTAAGAAAGTATACGGTGTACAAAGAGTTGCCTTTCCTGTAAAGCAGGAAACCGACGTAAGGTCTGGCTACTTCACGGCTATCTTCCGATATTCCGAACTTCTCAGGTGTGACTCCGGCTGAGTCAAGGGCGCACCTTCGTAAAACTCGCTTTTACCACCTTTGGAAGAGTTTAGAGTTCCATCCAAACTATTCTTCTTTTGCGGCTTCAGTGCCCGTCCAAATCAATTCCTTTACAAGAAATCGACTGCTGGATACTTTCTATAAAGAAAGCAATCCCAATGATTGAAGATTCTTGAATCAATTCAAGAATCTCTCAGATAAGTGTCAGACGTACAATGAGACACTCAAGTTGTTGAAGGCTTTTTGATGTCTTTGTGTTATGCCTTTCAACAGAACTGCTCTCGAGCCTTTTTGCCTTTTTGGAATCTTTCGAATATATATTTGTGTAAGAGTGTGAGCAGCTTTTTGTATCTTCCTTTGACTTGCCTTTTATAGTTGGAGATTCGAAACTCGGGTCGGCATTTCCGTTTAGACATAACGGATCTTTCATCTTAATTGCAGGTAGCTTTTTACCAACTTTTCTGTCTCCGTACAGGCTTTTCCGACCTACTTCTGACAGTTCTAGTCTTCGCGCGTTGGTCAGAATGACGGTGTAGCAGTCATTGAGATTTGCTTTGCTGAGCTTTTCTTGGAACGTCTGCTAGTTCTCTTTTAGTATTCTGCTACCTTCAGCTTTGGATTGCTAACGCCCTTAGCAATCTGTGATGTGTTAGCAAATGCTGACTCCACAACATTCTACTACCACTAGCTTTCTTCTTCTTTAGCATTCTCTGATGTTTGCTGAGAGTGTTTCAAGGAACCTACTCTATTACAACTTAATATTCACCCTATACAGGACATTACAAGATCTGCTAAGCTATGCTAAGGTTCAACAATGATCGACCATCTACTAAGGTTTGATCCAACAAAACCTTTTACAATGTGATCCTTAGGAGAGTTCAGGAATATTTTCCCAACACCACCACAGACAGATATTGCAGGTACTTTACATACTTTGAGAGAGGTTGGAAATGAAACAGGGGACTCTTTCGGTGCATATGGGACTGCACATGCACCGGTCTACGTTTCCATCGACTCTGATAATGATTGGAGTGGATATGGGACAACTCAGGGTAGTTTCGCAGCAAAGGAGGAGGATCCATCCGAGTGGTCTTACTGATATTATGATGTGGATGTTGATGTTATTGTTGTAGTTGTTTATATATGTTTGGGAGAACAATGTTGTTAGTATACTGCTACTGTACTACTGTTGTTATGTTCTACGATGTGGAAATTTAGTAGGAGAGACGGATAATGTGTACTGATGTATTATGGGATATGCTTATTATATGTATGCATGTTTGTGTTAAAACGGTTATTACTTATTCTGATGATCATTAAGATTTTTATTGCTGATGATGTTGTTGGATATTGATTTAGAAATGCTAATGCGGTTGTTTTCCCTAAAACTTATTTACTTCGTTACTTATTGGTTATGACGTTGCAGAATGTCAGGAAACGTAGAAAACATATGAAGAGGATGAGGCCGCGACTGAGGCCGAGGCCGAGGTAGGGGAAGGGGCAGAGGGAGAGTTAATCAGCAGAATAATCAAGAGGCCCCTATATTGGACGAGGTCTCTATCCTCCATGCTTTTTAGGAATACAAGATACTGTCTGATGAAGACAGCGTGTCAGTCCAGGGCCCACGCCATCAACCCCCACCTGAGAGAGCACAAGTTGTTCCTGCTTTTAAGCTTGTGGAGACCTTCCGCAAGCAACAACCGCCAACATTTGATGGGACAGGAGGTCCCGCTGCAGTAGAAGAGTGGGTTAGTGAGCTGGAGAAAATATTCCGGCATATGTTATGCTCAGAATCTGAAAAAGTCAACTACTTGACGTATCAGCTGAAGGGAAAGGCAGACAAATGGTGGGAGACTTACGTAAATTCTCTGGCACCAGTCAATCGTCAGCATTTAGACTAGGAGAAGTTGGCATTGTACGAGAAATTTATACCAAAACAGTATCGAAGGGACAAGGAAGTGGAATTCTTTCTATTGTAACAAGGAAAAATTTCAGTGGAGGAGTACGATACGAAGTTTGGGGATCTAATGCGGCATGCGCCACAGCAAGCAGACACGCTAGAGAAAATGGAAAAAAAGTTCCTAGAGGGATTGAGAGAGGAAATCCGTACTCAATTTCCTACTCTTACAGATTTGAACTATCAGGAGTTATTGAGAAAAGCCCTCGACATCAAAGCATCGAAAAACAAGAAGAAATTGCCAATATGGGGTACTCAGGATCCCTAGTCTTCATTTCCAGCACCAAAGAGAAAATAGGAAGACAACCAACGACAATACTACCAAGGGCAAGGGAGCCAAAAGTGCAAAGACCAAGGCAACTACCAAAATAATCAGTGGCGCAATTCCAACCAATCATACAAGAGGTATGATGCGTCGGTGATACCCAGAAATGAGCAGAGGGATATAGGCCCTCAGACGTATGATAGATGTGGAGGGAAACACACTGGGGGATGCTTGATGGGAGCAGTCAAGTGCTTCAACTGTGGAGGCAAGGGACATTATGCCAGACAATGTCCTTCGGCCCAATCCAGAGGGGGAGACTGGTAGAATTTCCAGGGGCCGGCTAACCAGTAAATTAAGGCAATCAAAGGCAAGCGCCAACCCTGGAGGGGAACCGCAGGAACCGCCGAGGGGGCAGGCAAGACAGACAGTCTCCGCCATGATGCCAGAAAGGAAATCAGCCGGAAAGGAACTAGCCGCCAAGAAGGGCTAGAGCGTATGCTCTAAAAGGAATCGTGATGAAGGTAACCTTGCAGGTATTTGAGCTATTAATAATATGCCTGTCATGGTTTTGTTAGATATTGGAGCATCGCATACCTTCATATCATCTGCATGTGTTGAAATAGGGCTTAAGGTAGAAAAGAGTAGGCAGGTTCATAACGTAGCTATGCCCTCAAGAGAAACAGCTACTACTACCTTAATATGCCGTGATTTGAAAATCAAATTGAATGATCACAAAATTTTAGTAGCGAAGTTGAATGTGATGGATATGCACGACGTGGACGTGATTCTAGGTATGGATTAGTTGTTGAAAGGTAAGGCAGTGATCCTATGTCGCGAGAGAAAGGTTATTATTCTGCAGCCAGAAAATAAGGAATCGTATGTCTACGGATTTAGAAGAAGGCAGCGAGTGCCGATTATTTCCACACTTCAAGCTTTAAAATTACTGCACAAGGCGGACACTCAAGCATTCTTGGTATATCTGGAGGGAGAGGAGAAGCCATAATTGACAGCTCAAGATGTGCCAGTGGTTAGATAGTTCGAGGATGTATTCCCAGAGGAATTGCCTTGATTACCACCAGACATGCAAGTGGAGTTCATGAAAGACTTGGAACCGGGGGCAGCTCCAATTTCCAAGGCACCCTATCGCATGACACCAAAGGAATTGCAAGTACTGAAGGTGCAACTACAAGAACTTCTAGACATGGGTTTCATTAGACCAAGTGTTTCACCTTGGGGAGCCCCTGTCTTGTTTGTCACGAAGAAGGATGGTTCGATGAGGATGTGCATCGATTACCGAGAGCTGAATAAGTTAACCTTGAAGAATCATTATCCTTTACCAAGGATCGACAATTTGTTCGATCAGCTCAAAGGAGTGAGCTTATTTTCAAAATAAATCTTCGGGAAGATTCGGAAAGAAGAAATTCCAAAGACGACTTTCAGGACAAGGTACGGTCACTATGAGTTTGTGGTTATGCCATTTGGACTTGCAAACTCTCCAACAGCATTCATGGATTTAATGAATAGAGTATTTAGTCTGTATCTCAATAATTTTGTCTTGGTGTTTATCGACGATATACTCATCTACTCAAAGAGTGAAGGAGATCATGAATAGCATTTGAGGACGGTGCTACAAACATTTAGGGATGAGAAGCTTTAAGCCAAATTCAGTAAATGCGAATTTTGGCTAAATGAACATTCTTAGGTCACTTCGTGTCAGCGGAAGGAATCAAGGTGGACCCCGCAATGATCCAGACTGTGATAGAGTGGAAGTCACCTACCACACTGAACGAGATTTGCAGTTTCCTTGGGTTAGCTGGATATTACAGGAGGTTCATCGATGGTTTCTCAAAAATCGCAAAGTCTATGACACGATTGTTACAGAAGGGAACGAAGTTTGAATGGACTAAGGAGTGTGAAGAAAGATTTCAGAAACTGGCACACCTCTTGACGACAAATCCAATTTTGCCAGTGCCAAAAGCAGACTAGAATTACGAGGTGTACACAGATGTTTCCAAAAATGGATTAGGTTGTGTGTTGATGGAAGACAGAAAGGTGATAGCCTATGCATCAAGGCAGCTGAGACCATATGAGGTGAACTACCCGATTCATGATCTTGAGCTAGCAGCGGTAGTTCACGCATTGAAGATCTGGAGACACCATCTCTATGGAGTCAAGTGTGTCATATTCACAGATCATAAGAGCTTGAAGTATTTCTTCGAGCAAAGTAGTTTGAATATGAGACAAAGGAGATGGCTCGAGCTAGTCAACAATTATGAACTGACAATAAATTATCACCATGGCAAGATGAATTCAGTGGCTGACACCTGATATGTGTGTAAAATGACTTATTTTTTGATGTGTGAGCGTGCATGTTTGTGGCCATTTTACCCTTATATCATATGTTTTCGTTGTTCTTTTGTCTTGTTTTCGTGTTTGAAATGATGTAGGATACATTTTGAGCATAATACAACGAATTTTGGGAAGTTTTGGAGGAAAATCGCTCGAGTTTGGAGTCCGAGGAGGTTAGGCTCGCCCGAGTGGAATGAAAGGATGGTTTCGGAAGCTTGGAGGATTCGCTCCACCGAGCGAAGCAGGCTCGGCCGAGCTGAGCCGGGCAGAGGCTTCGCTCGGTCGAGCGGTTCTGGCTCGGCCAAGCCAGAACGTGTTTTCTCAGTTCTCGGTGGTTCCCAGGATGGCTCGGGCGAGTTGTGGTTTGCTCGGGCGATCCGAGGCTCTGCTAGCTCGTCTATAAAAGGGGGAAAATCAATTAAATGAAGGACTTTTTGCCAAATAGAAAAATAACCGTCACCAACTTCCCTCTAGATTCATCTCTACACCTCTTTCCCCACTAAAATCAAGGAGAACCAAGGATCATTCCATCAACTTGGAGACAATTGAAGAGGGAGATTAGGTGGATTGGATTCAACGAAGGCAATCCTAGAAGATCAATTTTGACCTTGAAGCTTTGTAATGTCAATTATTATCTTTCAACTTGTATTGCTTCAAATTCAAGGTATGAGGAGCTAAATATCGAAGTGAGTGTTGTAATATAGGGCAATAATCGACGGTCGATTTGGAGTGAATTAGGGATCGATAACATAGCTGTTTGAGATTTCTAATTTCATCTACGGACAATTCACCGGTACAAAGGAGATTGACTAGGATAGTGTCGATTGCTCAGCTTCATAAGAATTAAAAATCGTTTACAACATAGCTTGGTTTAATTTGGCTCAATTGAAGTTTACAAACACTCACTTCATTCTAAGATTGTTGGACTTGTTACTCTAATCTACCCAAACATTTGATAGAAGTAATTGATTCGTGAATATAGCAATTTGTTGAATGTTTGATTGTGTGCAAATTCGTAGTTTAGTTTGCAAATCATAGTTAGATGGATAAAGAAAACCAACGACTATTGTATTGCCTAGCTATTGATGCATCTTCTTACGAGTAGATAGTTTCCACTAGAGCGAATAGAAAAGATCTCGGATTTATAATTTGACGTGAGAATTGTGTGTCACTTCACACGATGGTCACATTTTTGGCGCCGTTGCCGGGGAATCTTTTAGTAGGTTTGGTGGAATTATTGAAAGTGGAAGTGTGGTATGCTAGGTGTTTGAGGAAATGCTTGTGTGAATATTCTTACTAACATTGTTTTGTTGGTTAATTGTGTTTGTTTGTTTTTGTTGGATTGTTTACTTGTAATTGTTTTTGTGGATTTTTCCTTGGTAGTTTATGATCACTCGATCAAAGGTTAGAGAGCTTGAGGCAAGGAAATTACAAGAAAGAAGAACACATATTCAAATTGATTTTGAGATGGCTAATCATGGGGAAGACACGGTTAGGATAGAAGAGTTGGAAAGGCAACTCGAGTTGATGAAAGCCATGATCAATGAGAGGAATGGTCCGAGGAGACCATTACAAAATCTTTTTCGACCTCAAGGTGAACCGTTAACGGGAGGTTTTTGGTTAGGAGTAAATGCTACGCAATTTGAGATAAAACCACAGTTGGTCGAAATGATACAAAACAACCAATTTGGGGGGCACTTAACCGAGGATCCAAATGTTCATATTTCTCGATTCTTGGAGTTTATGGATACTATAAAGATCAATCAAGTGCCTCAAGATCAAATACGGCTGCGGTTATTCTCATTTTCTTTGAGAGATGGTTCAAGAAATTGGTTCGAAGGCTTGGACAAATCAAATATTGTCACTTGGGAAGAGTTGAGAGAGAAGTTTCTATTCAAGTGTTTTCCACCAAGTTTGACTTTGAAGAGAAGGGCTGATATCACATCGTTTGGGCAAAGGTACGATGAAGCTCTATACGAGGCATGGGATAGGTTCCGAGAGCTTCTACGAAAATGCCCAAGACATGGACTTTCTCAGAGTCAACAGATTTGCCAATTCTACGGGGGATTAAACTATGAAACGAAAGTGATGTTAGATGCTTCATCGGGAGGAGCATTTCTTGATCTTGAAGAGAAAGAAGCTTGGAGGACCATTGAGAAAATGGCTGAGAATAGTTTCCATTGGCCTAAGGAACGCAAGGACTATCGACCTGTGAAGTCAGTAAATGAGGCTAAGGAGAGTGAAGAGTTCAAAGAGAAAATTGCGCTCATGCAAAAGAAGCTTGATGTGTTATCTACATCGGGAAATAGAAATGAGGATATGATGGTAGTTCGGCATGAAGAGTCGCATCCGGAGAGTTTGAATTTTGTGAATCAAAGAATGGGGTTCAATGCTCGTCCCCAATACAATCCACAGGGGAACATGTACTATCATCCGTTCAACCGTTTTCACCCAAATTTTTCCTATGCTAATCCAAACAATGCTCTTAATCCTCCATTACAAATTGAAGGGGGAGGTAGTAGCCAAGGATATGTTAGGGGAAATAGTAGGTTGATAAGTTAGGATTTTCACCAACTTATCTTATTGTTCTTTGACT
>JAPKLW010002229.1:72155-95797 GCA_026898455.1 Plectranthus barbatus
TTATTAGCTTTGCTAAGTCACTGTCTATAAAATTTTAGCGTGATCATAGGTATGCAAATCAAGAACAAAGAAGAAATCCTAATGAGGAATTGGATAAGAGATTTGAAAAGTATGATGGCATGTTTGTCGGAATCCAACTTCAAATTTCCTCAATTGCAAAACAATTAAGTGGGAAGCACCAAGTTGGGAAGTTTCCGAGTGATACGGAAATGGTGCAAAAGAAGGGTTGTAATATGATAGAAGGAGAAAATAGAATGGAGGAAAATTTGGAAGTAATGACTCCTAAGATTGAAATGGGGGAAGTTGAAGAAGAGTCTAAAGTAGACATTGAAGAAGAAAGAGAAGTTGAGGTAGGAATTGAGAACAAAGAATCGATGAAGGATGAACAAACTAAGAACGTGAGTTTCTTTGATTACGTGAAAAAGGTGACATCGAAATGCCTTTACCGGAGGAGATAGAAAGGGTACCGATGTTGGATAAGTTAGTTGGAGGAGAAGAGACTCTGAATAATGGTAATTGTGAGCTTGGAGAAAGAAATATTGCTAGTAAGAAAGAAGATCCTGGAGGTTTCGTAGTAGGATGTAATATTGGAGATAAATGTATTGAGAAGGCATTGTGCGATTCCGGAGCGAGTGTCAACCTTATGTTATGGGACTTGTATAAGGAGTTGGAGGTTGGGAATCTTAAACCTACAAGTCAAGTGCTTCAATTGGCTAATCATGCTTTATTTTGCCCAAAAGGGGTGGTTGAAGATGTCCATGTTGAAGTATTGACGTTTACTTTTCCGGGAGATTTTCTTGTAGTCGACATGAAGAATAAGGGGGGTATACAACTAATCTTCGGGAGGCCGTTTTTGCACACAGCCGATGCTTTGTTTGACATGAAACATGGTGAACTTACATTCTATTATTGTGGCAAGGAAGTAGTGTTTTCTTTACCTCCGAAGAATGTGGATGCAAGTGAAATTGAGAAAGTATGGAAAAAGAAAAGGATGAAGGATATGCTTGATCCGGGTTTAAAACTTATGAGTGAGGAGAATGAAGTTTACAAAGATCCGGAGGATGAAGAAGAACTTAATCAAATTTGTATGAAGAAAGCTCGAGTGGATACGGATCCATCACGAAGTGCAAGAAGGAAACTTCTTTTCCCAGAGGAACATGTGATCATTGACCAAGGTATGAGTTCCGATTCTGCACCATTCGATCATGATTGAGATGAGGTATGATCGTCGTGCTTTCGACGTTAAACAAGCGCTTATTGGGAGGCAACCCAATCCTTTAAAATTTATTCTTTTGCATAGTTGAATAATGGTTAGGTTTATGATTTTTGTTGGAATAATATGTTGGTTGTTTTGAAGGATTCTTAATTGTTTTGTTGCTACAAGTTTGTATGATGAATGTGTGTTTAAAGGTTTGGAAATGATGGAAGGCTACATGATCGAGAAGATGTTAGAAAAAGGCGAAAAGTGGTGAAAGAAGGGGTAGCTCGGCCGAGCGGTGCAGGATCGGCCGAGCTGAGTCGTAGGCCTTGGACAGGGGCCTCGCTCAGTCGAGCGAGGCAGGCTCGACCGAGCCCAAGCGTGCCAGCAAACCCTCGCGCGGACAGACTCCTCGCTCGATCGAGCCGCGCGCAAGTTCAAAAGATCGGTCGAGCAATTGCTCGACCCATTTGCATCACGGTCAAAATTTCTCTTCCAAAATTTTTTCCCATATGTTGGTGCATTGAATTGTTCTTATCTCTCCCTTCAATTTCTCTTATGGCTAGCAAACGAGCAAGGGGTGAGGGTTCTTCTTCTGGTGGATGCCCAAAGGGATTTGATGATGAGGAGTTTGCCAAATACAAGAAATTGGCGATACGGAAAGTTGTGGGCACTAAGTATTTGTGCCGGGAGACGTTGACTGTATTGAAATTAAAGGAGGATGTTTGGAGTCTACTCAAAGGAATTGGGTGGAAGAAGTTGCTCAAGGCAAATTGGCCCGGATAAATGGATCAATCTAAAGAGTTCTTTGCCTCAATCACTGTTATGAAAGGTGCTGGGGGAATTCCATTGTCTATGAAGTTCAAAATCCAAGGTAAAGAGTATTTCTATCAACGTGCTCAAATTGATGAGATTTTTGGATGTGATCCTGAGTCTGTTTTTGTGCATGAGAATGTGAGATTTGGCGATTTTTGGGAGGAAATTTCGGGTATTCCATCGGGGGATCATTTCAATATTAAGAATTGTCGTGCTGCTGCAATTAGGAATCCAGTTATTAGGTACATTCATAAATTTGTTGGTGGTTCTGTCTGTGGGAGGTATGAGTCTAGTAATGTGATTACGCCGGAATTGTCTATGTTGTATGCTTTGATGATGGTATTCAATTTTCTTTGAGGGCTATGCTTATGGATGCTTGGAGTAAGGTTTTGAGTACGACAACTCGCACCTTTAGCTGTGGAATGTTAACTCCTATCTTTGAGGATATTGGTTTAGACCTGTAAGGTGTTTCTGCTCCTGCTTTGTTCTTGGATTCAAATTCCTTGTTAGCCGGACGATTTGTGGTTCCCGGGCATAGGGGTTTGTTCTATTATAAATTTGGGAATTTTGCTATGAAGATGCCCCGACCGGATTGGACAACAGTGTCGGATCTGTCTGATAGATCCAACTGGTTGCTAGATACAGAGGAGCACAAGGATGTGGTCGGAGTGCTATCTCCTGATGGATATTTCACGAGTCTCCGGCATCTTTCTAAGAGAGAACGACGATAATTGTAGGAGGCCGGTTCGAGCACCCGAGCTTCCCCACAGCCCCGGCAGTCTTGGGCCACTGAATGGCAGCGGCAGATGATGACGATGCTTACTAGGACTACTGATACAGTTGATTCTTTGTCTTCTTCTCTGCAGGGTTTGGATACGAGGTTGAAATCTTTACATGATGATTTTGCCACTTTCCGGGAGAGTTATTTGGTGGATCAAGCCACCATTGCATCGAGGTTCGATGGTATTGACCGGAATGTGGAGATCCTGCAGGGGGATGTTCGTGAGCTCCATCGCCGAGTGCCAATTCCGTATTCTCGCCATCCACGGCAACCACCAGCAGATCAGGGAGAGTGAGAGCGCACCGTGTACCTTTTTACAAACTTAGTCTCACTTGACTAAGTTTGTGAGGAGTTGTCGGTATCCCGATGCCCTCTTCTGGTTCACTCTCTCATCTCTTATCTCTATCTTTATCTTTAGTTTAGTTTAGTTGAATTTGAATGATTTGGATATTCGATTTGGTTGTATAACAATGATGATTTACCTCTACTTTGGATTATGGATCTTGGATATTGAAATTGATTGGCCTTTGTTTTGTTTTATTGGATGTTTTGATGAATCATGGCGAGATTGCATGTGTTTAATTTTGTCTATTTGGTTTTGGTATGTGGATGAATAATGGTATGGAATGAATGGTGGTGCTAGTGGATTAATGAATTAATTTTTGTGGAGTTTGGTTTGTGGTAAGATGGTGGACATGAGAACTTATTTGATGTTATTATGCTCAAATTGTTTGGTGGTGTTGTATTGATGTGTAATAGGTGCAAATAAGGAATGGAGAGCGGTTTGATCATGTTTACCGATGGGTAACGCTTTCTATCGTTCTTATTACCATTTAGTTTCAAATTGAATTGTGTTGGCATGTAGAATGTTAGTTAGGTTGTTGTGTGCTTGTTGTGTGTGCATGATGAACCCAAATGAGAATTGGAGATTGGAATCATGATTTACTTTGTAAGGCTAAATTTGCTTTAACCAATGATAGGGCATAATCTAGTTGTTAAAGCATGCTCGAATCGAACTTTTGAATTACCGAGTTTTGTGCGGGATTAATGTTTAGGACTTGACAAAAGCCGTGAGTATTTGAGCATTGATATTGTCATATTCTTTTTGATTGTGAGTGGCAAGTTGAGAGCACAAAATCTAGAACTTGAATATATTCTCTATCTATTGGACATGAGTTTGGTAACTAAAAAATGATCTTAGGCCATCGATTCTTAGTTCCTCCTTTCACTTTGGGAGTATAAGGTGGTTGATATCATAATTTTACCATTCATACCCTTGTTTCCCGTGATTGTGCTTAAATGGAGAATTTTCTTCGAAAATATTAGGACAAATTTGGGGGGAATAAGCGTATGAAGGTGAATACGGAGATGAGAGTTGGGATGGGAATCAATTGGTATCTTGAGTTGTAATTATTGAGGCAATGGAAGTATTGATTGTGGGATTGATGTGAATCCTAGAAAAATTGGTACCAACAAAAATTTGGGTACTTAGGAAAAAAAAAGAGAAAAGAAAAAGAAAAGCACCATGAAAAGAAAGAAAAATGTTGGTGCTAGAAAAATGAAAAAAGAACGAAAAGGAAGAGAAAAAAAAATCTCTCTATATGTGAGAATTGTGATTGGAAAAGCCTCAAGGTTAGAAGTGGATTGAAGAGAATAAGTTTGGGGGTTTTGGGATAGGGAGAAGTTCGTCACTTTAGCCTAAAACCACCTACCTCCTAGTAAGCCACGTTATAACCAAAAATAAAGACCTTTTTGATTTTAGAAGCCAAATCATTGTAGTATAGTGGTGAGAATTGTTTCAAGCCTATGGAAATTGTGCTCGATATCTTGTGAATGAGTGAATTCATAAATCCCTAAACACGTAAGGGAGTGCTTTCATTTCTTTATCCAATGTTGATGAGTTGTTTGAGTCGTTCGCCTTAACCATGTCACAAAGTTAGGTGATAATCTCATTCGATAAGAGTATGCTAAGATGACTATGATGAGCTATGAGGTTGTTTGATGAGGTCTATTGATTGCTTTACTTTGTTTTGATTGAGGACAATCAAAGGTTCAAGTTTGGGGGATTATGATATGTGTGTAAAATGATTTATTTTCCGATGTGTGAGCGTGCATGTTTGTGGCCATTTTACCCTCATATCATATGTTTTCGTTGTTCTTCTGTCTTGTTTTCGTGTTTGAAATGATGTAGGATACGTTTTGAGCATAATACAGCGAATTTTGGGAAATTTTGGAGGAAAATCGCTCGAGTTTGGAGTCCGAGGAGGTTAGGCTCGCCCGAGTGGAACGAAAGGATGGTTTCAGATGCTTGGAGGATTCGCTCGGCCGAGCAAAGCAGGCTCGGCTGAGCTGAGCCGGGCAGAGGCTTCGCTCGGTCAAGCGGTTTTGGCTCGGCCAAGCCAGAACGTGTTTTCTCAATTCTCGGTGGTTCCCAGGATGGCTCGGGCGAGCTATGGTTGGCTCGGGCGATCCGAGGCTCTGCTAGCTCGTCTATAAAAGGGGGAAAATCAATTAAATGAAGGACTTTTTGCCAAATTGAAAAATAACTGTCACCAACTTCCCTCTAGATTCATCTCTACACCTCTTTCCCCACTTAAATCAAGGAGAACCAAGGATCATTCCATCAACTTGGAGACAACTGAAGAGGGAGATTAGGTGGATTGGATTCAACGAAGGCAATCCTAGAAGATCAATTTTGACCTTGAAGCTTTGTAATGTTAATTCTTATCTTTCAACTTGTATTGCTTCAAATTCAAGGTATGAGGAGCTAAATACCTAAGTGAGTGTTGTAATTTGGATATTGAGATGGATTGAACCTTCTATGCTTGTTTACTTTTCTATGAAGTCTTGATGTGCACTTGAGCTTGTTCATACCTTTTAGATGTGGGTAATAGCCAATCTATAGGTAGTTGATGTGACCGTTGCAGCCAATACGCGGACGGAAATGTCGTGATAAGTGTATATTCATCTAGTTTTAGTTCCAATCCATGTGCGGAGCTAGGATTATAGGGCAATAATCGACGGTCGATTTGGAGTGAATTAGGGATCCATAACGTAGCTGTTTGAGATTTCTAATTTCATCTACGGACAATTCACCTGTATAAAGGGGATTGACTAGGATAGTGTCGATTGCTCAGATTCATATGAATTAAAAATCATTTACAACATAGCTCGGTTTAATTTGGCTCAATTGAAGTTTACAAACACTCACTTCATTCTAAGATTGTTGGACTTGTTAATATAATCTACCCAAACATTTGATAAAAGTAATTGATTGGTGAATATAGCAAATTGTTGAATGTTTGATTGTGTGCAAATTCGTAGTTTAGTTTGCAAATCATAGTTAGATGGATAAAGAAAATCAACGACTATTGTATTGCCTAGCTATTGATGCATCTTCTTACGAGTAGATAGTTTCCACTAGAGCGAATAGAAAAGATCTCGGATTGATAATTTGACGTGAGAATTGTGTGTCACTTCACACGACGGTCAACACCTTCAGCCAAAAGGGAGCAGCACAATTGGGATGTTTGCTTACTAGAGAAGACAAGTTGATCATAGTTTTCAAGAGACTTTGTCTTGAAGTGATATCACCTTCAAAGAGAAGAAGATGTGACGTAGCAGCCTTGAGTATTGTGCCAAATCTAAGGCAGAGGATCATCGAGATGCAAAGAAAAGACAACGAGCTCGAAAAGTTACGTTAGGAAATAAGAATGCAGGGGGTAGGTGATTACAGGGAGGTGCCAGAAAATGCGCTAATGTATAAAGACAGGATATATGTGCCGAACAACGAAGAGTTGAGAAATGAGATTTTGAGTGAATCTCAGGACACCCTGTATGCCGCTCACCCCGAAAGCTCGAAGATGTACCAGGATTTGAAGACCGCGTATTGGTGGGACGATATGAAGAAGGATGTAGCCTTATACATAGAAAAGTGTTTGGCATGTCAACAAGTTAAGGCTTTACATCAACGACCGTACGGGAAGCTATAGCTGTTAGATATTCCAGAATGGAAATGGGAGCATATCGCTATGGATTTTGCACAGGGTTGCCAAGATCACAAAAAGGAAATACGGCGATATGGGTTATCATAGATCGTCTAACGAAGGGTGCTCATTTCTTGCCGATTCGAACCGCTTATGGATCGGATAAGTTATCACCGCTGTATGTCAGAGAGATAGTTAGACTGCACAGAGTGTCAGTGATAAGTTAGTATTTTTAGCAACTTATCTCTTTGTTCTTTGACTAATTGGGTGATGTTTAGATTGCTTTACGTGTCTTTTTGTGCATGGATTGGCTTTTGTGCTCGTAATGTTGTGATTGGTGAATTATGCAGGTTTTTAGTCGGAAATAGGGAAGAATCAGGAATTGCTCGAAGAATCAGGAATTGAAGTGAGTTCGACGCAAGACGTGAAGACCAGGTCCACGTCGATCGACGCAGGATGTGCGTCGATCGACGCAGGTCCTTCAAGGCCATCGATTGACGCCAATTCTCCATCGATCGACGTGGCATCGGGAATTCCTAATATGTTCCTAATTTGAAGATAGAGACATATCTAATCCTAGATACTGTTTGATACATCTATCACTACTATAAAAGGCCATGTAAAATTCGAAAATTAGGGTGGAAATCACTGGAGAATTTAGGAGAATTTAGAGTTGAAGATTTTAGAAATTTTCGAGAGTTTTTTTAGGTTTTATGATTGAAGACAGATTTTTGTGGGAAGACATCTACACCCAAGTTTTATGCAATTCATGTTTTCTTTATCTCTAATGATTCTATTCATGAATATGTGTAACTAAATCCCTTCTCAGATTCTAGGGTTTCGAACTATCAATGTATGCATGTTTGATTAATTGAATTGTTTTCCCTTTCCCATCGTAGTTTGTGAAATCTGTGCTTATTCATAATCTTGAGTTTGCTGGCCACATCTTAGGATTAATTAGTTGAGAACTTCAGACGTAACTGTAATAGTTTTCAATGGAAAGAGTTTTCACAATATAATTTGATTTCTTGTCTGGGCAGAAGGAGATAGATTATAGGAATAAATCTGCTAATTTTTTGAGTTAGTTAATTTATCTTGAGACCTAGCGGAGATAGGTAATTAACTAATCTACTTTATGAATTGTCCAACAAAGAAGTTAATAATACTTTTCTGATGTTTCACTACGAAGAGGAATTAAATTGGGAATTAATCAATTCATTCATACATGTCATACTTGATAGGTAGATATCCCTGGAATCTGTACTTCTCATATCTGCTTCATCAAAAGTCTTATATTTTCCTGTTTAATTTTAATTTGCGAAATTAGTTGAAACAAAACCCAAAGTTTATTTTCTTTCCTAACCAGTATTTTGAGCACCTATGTTTTAGTATTTAAGATTTTTCGTTATTTCTTCCCCATGGGATTCGATAATTTATTTGCCGCTTTATTATTAGCTTTGTTAAGTCGCTAGTAAAATAATTTTGTGATCAAATTTGGCGTCGTTGCCGGGGAAAGAATAGAAATAATCTTACTATTAATTTTGTGATCGGAATACTGATTTAGGTTGTAATTTTCGTACTTTTATTTGAATTTTTGCGAGTTTTCGTTGTTTATGTCGATCGATGTGTGTTCTGCATCGATCGACGCAGTAATTGTGTCTGCGTCGATCGACGCCTTCATTTTTTTTCTTAGAATTTCAGTTTTCATTCTTAGTTTGTTTCGGTTTATTTTCAGTTTTATTTCACTACTTCCTTTGCTGTACAGGTAGTGCATGAGTACAAGAGCTAAAGGAAAGGGCCCGCTCTATTATTACCCGAACATTGAAGCCACGTGTAGAAAGATCCGAAGGAATAAGCGCACCCAAGAAAGTTCGACTGATCAAACAATGGCAGACAATGTACCACCGCCGGACCATGTGCCGCAGCCGGTCATCCAACCAAAGCCGATCGACCAGCAGCCACCTCCACAGATGCTGACCCTGGAGGAGCAAACGGCACTATTTGAAGAAGTCCAAGCCATGAGGGCACAACTCCAACAGCTGAATCTCGAAAGGAATAATTGGAATAACTGACATCTTTGCTGCAACCCACTCTTTGAAGACATTCCAAGGGACGAAGATGAAGAAGATCAGGATCCACCCGAGGAATCAGATGAGGATGTGGAAGAAGAAGCTATGCAAGCGTGGTATCGACCTCAGTTCAAAGAGAAAGACTTCAGAATTGGCATCAACGCCAACAACTTCGAGCTGAAAACCGGGTTGGTGCAAATGTTGCAACAAAATCAATTTGGCTGAAGAGCAACTGAGGATCCATATGCACACCTCGACAAATTTCTGATGCTCTGCAATATTGTCAAAATCGGAGGGGTCAGCAAGAGTGCCATCCGAATGCGTCTGTTCGCATTCTCTCTGCGGGATAAGGCACAGTCTTGGTTTACTGCACTGGACAAAGAAAGCATCCGAACATGGACGGAATAATGGAATGAATTTCTGGAAAACTTCTTTCCTCCGAACGTGATCAGACAAAGAAGGAAGGATATCATCCGGTTTTCTCAAAGACCAGATGAAAGCTTCTATGAAGCGTGGGAGCGCTACAAGGAGTTACTGAGATCTTGCCCAGGGCATGGCCTACCTCCGGGCGAGCAAGCAGAAGCATTCTATGAAGGGCTCAATGAGATGACCATTGAGTTGGTGGATACCACACTTGGTGACACCATCATGATGAAAAGTGGGAAGAAGGCCATGGAATTTTTCCAAAAGATGGCCAACAACAATCAACGTTGGTCCTCGAGTCGAACTCGTCCTGTGAAGGCTGTGGAGAAAATAGTGGAGAAAAAGGCCGCTGAAGAACCTGATTGGGCAGCCGAGGTGAAGAAGTTGCGAGAGGACTTCGCTGCAGTGAAATTAGAAAAGGCAGTTGCTGTAATAGAGGCGGTGCAAGCTCCACTGGAAGAAGATTGTGCCGATGTGAATTTTGTTCAAAGGGGCGGTTATCGAAACAATTATCGTGGAGGATATCAGCAGCATAATCAGCCCTACAACTACAATCATGCTAGGAATCATCCGGGATTTTCCTATGCTAACCCTCAAGCTGCAAAGCAGCCACCACCTGGATTTGCGGTGCAAGACGGAGTAGTGGTGGAGAAGAAGAAGCCAAATCTCGAGGAGATTTTGGCTAAGTTCATGCAAGGGTCCACTGACAAAGTGACCAAATTGGAGCAAGAAATCTCAGGCGTAAACACTAAAGTTGATCAGGTGTACAAGCATGTGCAGATTATAGAAAACCAGGTCAGCCAAATTGCCGATGCCCTCGGAGCTCAACACAAGCCGGGACAACTCCCGAGCAACACTCAGGTTAACCCCAAGAATCAGAATCAGAGGAACCAAGTGAATGCCATCACTCTGAGAGGGGGAAAATCGTATGAACGGCCAAAGCAGGCGGGGAAAGATGCCCGGGAGGACAAGGAAGTCGAGCAGATCTACGTCGATTGACGCAGCTCCAAAGGCCCCGTCGATCGACGCAGCTCCAAAAGCCCCATCAATCAACGCTGATCCACGTCGATCGATGCTAGTTCCCAGTCCACCTCCGAAAAGACCTCCTCTGCCATTCCGCAGCGGTTTGCCAAGACAAAGATGAACGGGAGGTATGCACTCTTCTTGGAAAATATGATGAAGGTGCAAATAAATATTCCATTGGTTGAAGCCTTGTAAGAGATGCCTGGATACATCAAATTTCTGAAAGACATGGTCTCTCGGAAAAGACCTTTCTAGGAGCACGAGACAGTCAACCTCTTCGAAGAATGCAGCGCCATAATTCAAAAGAAGATGCTGATCAAAAGAGAGGATCCGGGCTCCTTCACGATCTCTTGCGTAATCGGAGGGGAAACCTTCGGAAAAGTCCTCTGCGATTCCGGAGCATCGATCAATCTGATGCCGTTATCAATCTTCAAGTGGTTGGAGATCGGAAATACTAAGCCCACAACCATATCACTTCAGATGGCCGATTTCTTGCTGGTGAAGGTGAAGGATTTCATTATCCTAGCCGATTTCGTGGTGCTTGATATGGAAGAAGATCGGAATATTCCTCAGATCCTCGGAAGACCGTTCTTGAAGATCGGAGGGGCGTTGATCGACATTCGAGACAGCAAACTAACATTCCGAGTTAACAATGAGTCAGTCACATTCTCGATCTATAAGGCAATGTAGAAGCACAATGATGGGAGCTACCAAGAAGAATGCCACATGATCAACAACTTCAACCCTGTGATCTCTTCTTTCTTCACCTCTCTCAAAGGTGAGCCGGATTTTCTGGAAAACTGCCTACAACACTCGCTGTTCTCATCGACAAATCTAGAAGAGGCAGACGAGGAGATTTTGCATCTGGTCATGGAGCTAGATGTGTTCGGGGAGATAACTCGAGAAAAGGAAAACAAGAGAGAGAAGCTACCAAGCCAATACCGCCGGAACAAACTAGAAAAAAATGGGGTGCAGTCCATGTCGATCGACGCCATCATCCTGTCGATCGACGCCGCCTCAAAATCTTTGTCAATCGACGTGAAATTCACATCGATCGATGCACGAAGGAAGCCAGATGCAAATTTTTCATTTACAGAAGCAGTGCGACGTAGAAAAGAGATTGCTGCAGTTTTGCCCACGTCGATCGACGCCCAAGGCACATCGATCGACGCAGACCTGGAAAAGAAGTCATCTAACTCTAATTTTCCGACTCTGGAACTCAAGACACTTCCGGCACACCTCAGGTACGTTTTTCTGGGTTCTAATGACACTTACCCTGTTATTGTCTCTGCCTATCTTACACAGGGGGAGTTGGAGAAATTACTACGAGTTCTACGGAAATACTAGTCCGCCATTGGATGGACTTTGGGGGATATCAAAGGAATTATTCCTTCGCTTTGCATGCACAAAATCATCCTTGAAGAGGACGCCACACCAAAGAGACAAGCACAGCGACGACTGAACCCTATCATGCAAGAAGCTGTAAAGAAGGAGGTTCTCAAACTCCTAGATCATGGCATGATATATCCGATTTTCGACAGCAAATGGGTAAGCCCTACTCAAGTAGTAGCCAAGAGAGGAGGGATGCAGATAGTATAGAATGATGATGGAGAGGAAGTTGTGACAAGACCGGTCACGGGATGGCAATTTTGCATTGACTATCGAGCCTTGAACAATGCCACGTGCAAGGATCACTTTCCTCTTCCTTTCATCGATCAAATCCTTGATAGATTATCCGGTTACCCTTTCTATTGTTTTCTTGATGGTTACTCAGGGTATAACCAGATAGCTGTGGCGCCAGAAGATCAACACAAAACTGCATTCACCTATCCTTACGGAGTGTTCGCCTACCAACGGATGCCGTTAGGATTGTGCATTGCACCGGCGACCTTCCAAAGATGCATGATAGCAATCTTCCACGACTTGATCGAAGACATCATGGAGGTATTTATGATCTTTTTCTCAGTTTTTGGTAGCTCCTTTGATGTTTGCTTGCAGAATCTGGCTACCGTACTTGAGAGATGCACCGAGGCAAATCTATGCCTCAATTGGGAGAAATGCCACTTCATGGTGCGAGAAGGAATCGTGTTGGGACATCAAGTATCAGCTGAAGGACTAGAAGTGGACCGAGCCAAAGTGACAGCCATTGAAAAGATGCCACCGCCAACAAGTGTTAAAGCAGTCAGAAGTTTTCTCGGTCATGCCGGATTCTATAGAAGATTTATCAATGACTTCTCAAAGATATTGCGGCCCTTGGGCAACTTGTTGGAGAAGGATGTGTCATTTGTCTTCGACGACGACTGCCTGCAGGCCTTTGAAAAGCTGAAAAAGGCATTAGTGACAGCACCGGTGTTGACTTCTCTGGTCTGGAGCGAGTCGTTCGTTCTGATGTGTGACGCCAGCGACTATGCAGTTGGGGTAGCCTTGGGGCAACTGAAAGGAAGGCTCTTCCATGTGATTCATTACGCCATCAAGAGCATGAATCCGGCTCAATGCAACTATACCACCACAGAAAAGGAGATGCTTGCGGTCGTGTATGCATTTGACAAGTTCCGGTCCTATCTGATAGGTTCAAAGACGATTGTCTACACCGACCATGCAGCCATCAGATACCTGTTCGCGAAGCAAGATGCCAAGCCCAGATTGATCCAGTGGATACTGTTGCTACAAGAGTTTGATTTGGAGATCAAGGACAGAAAAGGGAGTGAGAATGTGATCACAGACCACTTGTCACGACTTGAGCCACCAGTCGAAGGGGATGATCAGCAGATGAGGAATTGAGAGACGTTCCCCGACGAGCAGATCTATGCTATAAAGGATTTGAGGGAGACGTACGAGTCAAAAACACCATGGTATGCGGATTTTGCCAACTATCTGGTGGTCGGCGTTCTTCCACCAGACTCTTCCCCATATGCAAAGAAGAAGTTTCTGCATGATGTCAGATTCTACTATTAGGAGGATCCCTACCTTTGGCGTAGATGCGCTGACGGCGTCATTCACCGTTGTGTGCCTCAATCCGAGTGGCAACAAATTTATGAAGCCTGTCATTCATCTCCTAGCGGCGGTCATCATTCCGCCAATCGAACAGCATTCAAAATCCTTGCGAGTGGATTTTATTGGCTATCCACCTACGAGATCTATCATGGGTGGATTACGAGCTGTGATCATTGCCAGAGGATCGACAACATTTCGCGGAGGGATGAGATGCCACAAACTCTGGTGATTGAAGTTGAAATCTTTGACGTATGGGGGATCGACTTCATGGGTCCTTTTCCGCCATCCCAAGGGTTCTCATACATTCTACTGGCGGTGCATTACATGTCACGATGGGTTGAAGCCGTTCCAACAGTCACCAATGATTCCAAAGTCGTCATCAAGTTTCTTTAGAAGCTCATGACAAGATTTGGAACGCCAAGAGCTTTGGTAAGCGATGGGGGATCACACTTTTGTAACAAATGGCTTGCCTCTCTTCTTGCTAAGTATGGAGTCAAGCACCGTGTTACCACCCCATATCATCCTCAAGGGAATGGGCTGACGGAGCTGTCCAACTGAGAAATCAAGCAAATCTTGGAGAAGACGGTGAAGCAACGAAAAGATTGGGCAGCAATACTTGACGATGCACTTTGGGGATACCGCACAGCCTACAAAACGCCCATTGGGACGTCTCCATATTAGCTGATTTTTGGAAAGTCATGTCACCTCCCCGCCGAGATGGAACACAAGGCTTGGAGAGCAGTGAAAGAGCTGAATCTGGATTGGAAGACGGCTGCAGAAGAGCGCGCCATGGCATTGAATGAGCTGGAAGACTTTCGGGATGAAGCCTACGAGAACAATGTCATATACAAGAAGCGAGCGAAGAGATTCCATGACAAGGGGATTCGCTCACATGTTTTTCAATCAGGTGACAAAGTTATCCTCTTCATATCCCGTCTCCGCTTCATGCCTTGAAAGTTGCAGTCAAAGTGGGCTGGACCATACACCGTAGTCTGTCAATTTCTGAACGGTGTAGTCGAATTGGCTGGTCAAGATGGAAAGAACTTCAAAGTCAATGGGCAGAACCTCAAACCGCACTATACCCCACTTCAAATCGGAGTGGTGGAGAAGTATTACTTGAATCGCCCATAAGAGTACAGGTATTGTCCAGCTAGCGACATAAAACCAAGCACTGGTTGGGAGGTAACCCAACAGTTTACTATTTTTCTTACTTTTGTTATTTTAATTCAGTCGAGTCGAGTAAATAGGACTTAGGATTTTTTTTCAGTAATTTTTCGAGTCAGTGCTCTATTCAGGTCTGCGTCGATCGATGCCAAACTCACGTCGATCGACACGAGTTTCAAGCCCACGTCGAACGACGCGAGTTTCAGGCCCACGTCGATCAACGCAGAACCAGCATCGATCGACGCGAGTTTCTAGCCCACGTCGATCGACGCGGAACCGGCGTCGATCGATGCGGGGTGTTCAGAGGCACAAACAGACAGGTTTAAAACCCAGTTTTCCTCATTTTTCACCACAAAACACACATGCACGTCACCGATTATCACTTCCGTGATAACTGGCTGATGAGTACACCCGCCCATATGAGGCTGATGGTTGGATCCCGTGGAGGAGCTGGCACCTCCAAACTCCTTCACCGACCGCAGACACAGCCGGACCAGAGACAACCGAGGTCCCCCCAATAGAGGATGAGGAGCCCGAGGATGAGGAGCCAGAGTATGAGGCGCACGATGGAGGAGCACAGGAGATTCCGGGCAGGACCGATGGAGCCTCGTCCAGCCACTTTGCGGGAGGGTCTTCTTCTTCAGGGATGGACCTGGCGACGATCTACCGGTTCATGCAGCAATAGGCTGCTTTGCATGCAGCAGAGCACACCCGGCAGGCCGAGTTTCGCCAGCATGTGACTACGAGGCTCGACAGTCAGATGCAGCGCCTCCTTCTGAACACCAAGCCTGACTCCGTCTACCTCCGCCGCCAGCGTGAGTGCCAGTGTTGGGAAATCTGTCTAAAGTTTCCTCCCCCAGTAGCTTACTTGTTTAGATTATAGTTTTGGTGGATCAAATCCTAAGTCCTACCAGCGTCAGTTGTCTCTACATAAATCTGGTCTTAAATGTAAAGTCCTGTTTAGGTCTATTGAGTTGTAAGTCGCAGCTGATCAAGACTCATGCTGACACTGTTCACCAGCATGAGTAATGCTTACCACTGGCTACTGTTCACCAGTTGGGAAAAGTTTCATCAGCAGGCGGCTGACAAAGACTCGTGCTGACACTGTTCACCAGCAGTGAGAAGCGCATATGACTGGCTACTGTTCACCAGTTGGGAAGGGTTTCATCAGCAGGCGGCTGACAAACCTTACCAGGAGAATGCGTGTTCTTACACTATTCACCAGCGGTGATTTCACCAGTCATGGGAGATTCCGAGAAGAGTTAACATCCAGACTTTTGGTAGACTTTGATGATGCCAGGGCAAGTCACCAGCAGAGACTGCCAGCACAAGATCACCAGTATGATCTACCAGTCAGATGTTACCAGCAGAATTCCAGATTCTTTCTCCCAGCGCCGTAGAGACAAGAAGAAGACTCTCTGAGGAATCGACTGACAGGATGACTTTAAGGAAGGATAACTTAAAGTCTATCAGTCACAAGACGCCAGTCTTATTCCTCGGACTGACAGAGAGAGCCGTTCTGACACAAAGAGATCTGTGTCAGATAAAGCGGTCAAAGGTATGGTTCCCTTCCGGAAAAACATACCTGCCGCCGTCAGAAGGACATCCGAGGTCTGACACCTTTCCGGATGCGTCCAAACGGCTACAAAGTTTGAATCGGTTCCTGCGGCTATAAATACGTCGCAACCACCAACATTCAAACTCTCGGTTGCTCGGTTGACACATTGAATATTAAGATATCATCTGCTCAACCACCGAAAGAACTGAAGTTATTGCAAGTACTTTCTAGGCCTTTCCTAAGGCTTTCCGTGTGTTGATTTATCAAACACGAGACTTCAAGCTTTAAGCTTGTAAGTTAAAGATCTCACTTGGTGTTCTTTCTCCTTCGAGAGAGTTCACAGCAGCTCATGTGCTCACCAGCACTTGAGTTATTACGGGCATTCTGCCGTAGAGACCGTTACGTTCTTGGGAGAACTAAAACACCCAGCTTGCTGTGGAGGTTGAAGTGACGTGCTCGCACTCCATCAGCTGTGAAGAGTTGAAGAAGGATCCAGGACCGGGAGCGGTTGATCTAGTGAACTGGTGGACGAGGCATTCACCAGCTAGAGATAGATCGTAGGACACCTGTACCTGATTACTCTTAGTGGTATTTCCAGTGCTTCGACTGGAGAGTGGACGTAGTTCGATTGATCGAACCACTATAAAATCCTTTGTTATTTATCAGCTTTCTGCATTTCATTCATATTTTAAACCCAGCACTCAAGTGCTGGAGTATATCCTGAAACTGATAAATAACTGTGCAAACAAGGCTAAAATATTCTAAGTATTGAATCACCAGCTGACCAGTCACCAGTTGTCAGCTGCGTACTGAGTAACCAGCACCAGCTGACCAGTTGCCAGTTGTCAGCTGTGAGTAAGTAGCGTGCAAGAAAACAATTAACTTTATTTCCGCTGCGTAACGTATATATTCTGAAAAACCGGGACCAACAGCCAGGACCGCCGTCGGAGACTTCCTGTTTGGCCATCCACCGATGTGGTTATGGAGGATCCTCCGGAGGAGGAATGAGGTACCATTTCTCTTTTCCCATCTAACTTGCAAACTTGTCCACTCCTTCGAGTGAAACAAGTTTGGGGGGATGAGGATCGAAAAAGGGAAACGTTTGTATTTTTATTTATTTACGACTTTATTTTAATTTCTTTTTGTTTTTTTTTTTTTGTTTTTTCTGAACCATCACCATCCTTGTTCTTTTGCTTCAATGTGAACAATTGCTCTCTGCAAGGCCTTTCACTCAAATTAGTATTTTGAATTTTTTTATTTATGGTACTAGTTTTGAATTAGATAGTCTTGAGAATTGTTTTAGGAGCTTTTGAACATAGGGCAGTTGGAACTATTTTTGATTATGTTGGTGTTGGAAAATATGACTTGTCTTTCCTTGAATGAGAATTGTGGGTTGATAATTGAGATATCTGCCGATTGAGAATGAAAATCTGTGTGATAGAGTAGCCGATGATAGGAGTTGTTTTGCTAGATGAGTTGATCTTTGAAATATAAATCCTTGCATGACAACTGTTCAAAATTGGGTAATTATTGAGGAGTAACAAAATTTTTAACCCTGTGAAAAATTTGAGCCTTTCTTTTCGTTTGATGAGTGACAAGGTTTTTAGACTTACTTCCTAGAATTTGACAAATTTCTCTCTTGAGGTTGCATTAAGTGTGGTAATAGGGTGAAAATGATTTTAGACATGTTCTTTTGGAACCCATTTCCCATACACTAACCTTTAAATTCCACTTGTAACCCTTTTGAGCCTTGAATAAATTTTCTTTGATTAGAAGGGTTGATGAATAAAAGGATTTTGGTTTATTGGGTGGTGTGAATTGTGGGATTGTGATGTGAGGCCATGTGCAAAAATAAAGTTTCCCATGGGTAAATTAAGAAAAAAAAGAGGGTGAACATTAGTGAAAGGAAAAAAAAGAGAAGAACGAGAAAATGAGTCATATGTTTGTTAGTTCACGAAAGTTTGAAACAAGTTCTAAGAGACCCTGAAAATTATAAGGAAAAGAGAAAGAACAAAATTGTGCATAGGAAGAGAAAAATTATGTGGTGATGATATGCTTGGGTCTTTGAGTTTAATTGCAATATTTTGAGTCACTTAGCCAAAAATATCCCACCTTTTAGGTAAGCCACATTACAACCAAAATAAGACCTTTCTGATTCCCTGAAAAGCCACACTAACAAGCAGTGGAGAGATGAGAAAATTGTCAAACTTATGGAGAGGTGAACTAAAACCTTGAGTGAGTGAAACACAAACCCTTTACTTCTTGAGCGATGAGTGCAAACACTGCCCAGTGAGGTTCCTCCTCAATAATTTAACAATGAGAATTTGTTTAGATTGTATGATCTATATGAATAAGTGATACTTAGATTGCAAAAGAAGCTTGTGAGGCATTGCACACTTGTATCTGCATTTGATTCGATTTCTTGTCTGCGAATTGATCGAGGACGATCAATGGTTTAAGTTTGGGGGAGTTGATAAGTTAGTAATTTTACCAACTTATCTCTTTGTTCTTTGACTAATTGGGTGATGTTTAGATTGCTTTACGTGTCTTTTTGTGCATGGATTGGCTTTTGTGCTCGTAATGTTGTGATTGGTGAATTATGCAGGTTTTTAGTCGGAAACAGGGAAGAATCAGGAATTGCTCGAAGTACCAGGTCCACGTCGATCGACGCAGGTGTTCGAAAGGATGATCGACGAAGAGGATTGAAGTAAGATTGATGCAAGACACGAAGACCAGGTCCACATCGATCGACACAGGATGTGCGTCGATCGACGTGGGTCCTTCAAGGCCATCGATCGACGCCAATTCTCCATCGATCGATGTGGCGTCGGGAATTCCTAATCTGTTCCTGATTTGAAGATAGAGGCATATCTAATCCTAGATATTGTTTGATACATCTATCACTACTATAAAAGGCCATGTAGATTTCGAAAATTAGGGGGGAAATCAGTGGAGAATTTAGGAGAATTTAGAGTTGAAGATTTTTGAGATTTCCAAGAGTTTTTTTTAGGTTTTATGATTGAAGACAGGTTTTTGTGGGAAGACATCTACACCTAAGTTTTAAGCAATTCATGTTTTTCTTTATCTCTCATGATTCTATTCTTGAATATGTGTAACTAAATCTCTTCTCAGATTCTAGGGTTTCGAAATATCAATGTATGCATGTTTGATTAATTGAATTATTTTCCCTTTCCCATCGTAGTTTGTGAAATTTGTGCTTATTCATAATCTTGAGTTTGTTGGCCACATCTTAGGATTAATTAGTTGAGAACTTGAGACGTAACAGTAATAGTTTTCAATGGAAAGAGTTTTTACCATATAATTTGATTTCTTGTCTGAGCAGAAGGAGATAGATTATAGGAATAAATTTGTTGATTTTTGGAGTTAGTTAATTCATCTTCAGACCGAGCGGAGATAGGTAATTGACTAATCTACTTTATGAATTGTCCAACAAAGAAGTTCATAATATTTTTCTGATGTTTCACTACGAAGAGGAATTAAATTGGGAATTAATCAATTCATTCATACATGTCATACTTGATAGGTAGATATCCCTGCAATCTGTACTTCTCATATTTGCTTCATCAAAAGTCTTTTATTTTCCTGTTTAATTTTATTTTGCAAAATCAGTTGAAAAAAAACCAAAAGTTTATTTTCTTTCCTAACCAGTATTTTGAGCACCTATATTTTAGTATTTAAGATTTTTCGTTATTTCTTCCCCATGGGATTCGATAATTTATTTGCCGCTTTATTATTAGCTTTGCTAAGTCGCTAGTAAAATAATTTTGCGATCAGCCAGTAACCATAACGCCTGACAGAGATGGTCAGTCTGAGAGGACCATCCAAACTCTTGAGGATATGCTTCGAACAGTTGTTCTGGACCGAGGAGGAAATTGGGAGCCAATTTTACCAATGATCGAGTTCGCCTACAACAACAATTATCAGGCGATCATATGAATGGCTCCGTATGAAGTTCTGTATGGAAGGAAGTGTCGATCACCATTGTATTGGGATGAAGTGGGAGAACGACAAGTTCTCGGGCCCGATGCTATGATTGGAGTTGTCTGTCAAATACGATACATAATCAAAGAGGCTTAGAGCAGACAAAAATTTTATGCTGATTCGAGAAGGGTTGAGCTGCAATTCGAAGTGAGTGATAAAATATTCTTGAAAGTCTCGCCTTCGAAGGGAATCATAAGATTTGGAGTTAAGGGTAAACTGAGACCGCATTTCGTAGGACCCTATGAGATTTTGGAACGAATAGGCCCAGTGGCTTATCGTTTGGCTTTGTCTCCAAGCATGGGGAATGTGCAGAATATGTTTCACGTGTCGCAACTGAGGAAGTATGTTTATGATCCTAAGCACGTGATTCATCAGGAGGAGATAGCATTGAATTTCGACTAGCACTATGAAAAGAGACCAGAAGCAATCTTGGACCGGAAGACTCAAGAATTGAGAAATAAATCAATTACTCTTGTCAAAGTTTTGTGGAGTCATCACGACCAAGAGGAAGTGATATGAGAGTTGGAAGAGAAGATGAGTGATAAGTACCCCGAGCTTTTCAAAGCACCTTAGCAAAATTCGGAACGAAATTTTTGTAAGGTGGGGTGAATGTAATATCCTAGATTTAATTAAGCTATTTAATGCTTAATTAAATAAATAAATGAATATTTATATTTTGCAATTTAAATTATATTGTTTTAGAAACAAGAAATGACACCCGATGTGACACGAGGGTCAATTTCTAACATACAATATACCAATGAGTTCGTTTCAAGAAAACCTAAGTGACCTTGTAGTCACATTGTTGGGTCTTGTATACAGAAAGCATTTATTACAATGAGTATACATTCAACTGTATTTTCTATCTGTTAACAAAACTTACATGCGAGTAACAACGGTGTCCTCTTATCTTACCTATAGGGACGATCATACGGCGAGTTGTAGATCGCAGAAGACAGTATGATCACTTGACCTAGTGAGATATAAATATTATCACAGCCGAGACAACGTACGAGGATAAGTCTGTTGGTATAGGCTGCAGCATAGTCGAAAAGAAGTAATCTGTCTTGATTACTTGATATGCTGATACGTGCGGTTGCGTATTGTTTGGACCACAGTGAGATGTATTCTGTTGTCTGACATCAGAGAATACAAGATCTCGATCTTGATTGAGTCCAAACCCTAACGAAGGTTCAGGGGTATGCACAGGTTGACTGTTGCTTTGACTTGCCATGGTGGAGAGCCTTAGTAACGTGCTCGTATACCCGCATCTTGGGTAGCAGCAGTTCGTGTAGAACAGCCTGAGAATGGAGTTAGGCAACCATATCCGAGTAATAGGATGGGGACATTCCCTGAGGAGCTCAATAATTTTTATCGTGCTAAAGTCCTACAAGCTAATTAAGTTCAAGCACGAGTGATAAGGTTTGAGTGGTACTGCTCAGGAAATAAAAGATATTAATTAATTGTAGACAGAGCTTGTCAGAAGCTCTGATTAATTAATGAATGTCCTGTAACCTTAAATATGGGGATTCTCAAGTAAATGCAGCCCGTTCTCATAACGTGGTAATAAAGGGGTAGGTCAGTATTAATTATGTGGTGAAAAAGAATTAATATTAATTAATTAATTGTGTCATGGGTTGTGGACATAGGAATTAATTAATTCATAGCCCTACTTTATTATTTGCATTAGGTCCCAGATCTGGCTCAAATTAAATATGCTGAAAAGAGGCCCAGCAGCCCATTAGGGTTAAACCCTAGGTCTATAAATAGATAGATCTCTCTCTGAAACCCTAGCCACCTTAGAACACTCAAATCATATCGAAACCCTAGGGAGAGAGAGAAGTGGGCGGCAGCTTCTGGTGTGTTTGGGAGTAAAATTTTTCGACTCTGGCCTACACATTCACAGTCATGTGGAATTCTCACCAGTAGCAGGATTGACCAGCATTGGGATACAGATCTGAAGGTCTAATCTGAAGAAAAGATTATTCTTCCTTTTTTTTGATTAATTCTTGAAATTAGATTTGGTTCTAATTTCTGTTTCCGCAGTGTTAATCAAATCGCGTGGTTGAATCGAGATTGGATTTCAAACGTAAAAGATCAAATCTGAGACGACGGAGTTAAGGTAAACTCATATAACCACTGCATTAAATTCATAGGAGCATGCTAGGATTATCGTATGTTTATTGCTCTCAACATCCATGAAATGATCCGGTTTATTTGGATTTAGTGATTCGGTTCACCGGGAAATCCCTACAATTGGTATCAGAGCCGTGGTTGTTTTTGTGGCTCTGTTGGATGAGCAATTTCAATTATGCATGTATTAATTTTTGAATTACTGTGGTGTTTGGTTTATCCGTGTTTGGATTATGCAACCCGTTTCGATTATACAACCCATTTCGATTTAATCTGCGGTGGTTTATCCGTGTTTGGATTAAATCGTGTTTTGTAAATCACGAGAAAATCCGTGATTAGATTTGTTAGAAAAATTGTAATAGATTAGATTTTGTAATTTTTTCAAATCTGTAATTGTACGGGTCGAAGAATGAAGACGAAAATCGGGCGAGGCAACGGCGGTGAATGGCGGCGGCAGGAGGCCACGCGCGACGTGCAGTCATGGCGGCGCAGCACAGGGCGACGGCGCACGGCGGCGGGCAGGCGGCCCACCGCAATGTGCGGCCGCGGGAAATGCTGGCATCGGAGGTGTAGCCGCACGACGCGGCAGCGCAGCCAATCGGGCAGGCGGCCCGCGACAGCAGCCGCGCACGACGGCAGTGGGTGGGCGCGCGTGCGGGTACTCGATGCCTAGCCTGGCCGGGTGGCGGCGGCTGCTACTGTGGCGGTAGGGTTCAAGGTTTGACGGTTGGTGCAATTCGATGTAAACCTATGTTTTGCAGTTGGATTGTGGGACTAATTTTCAAATCTCAAATCCCTAGATTCGAAAAGATTTAATGGTTGAGGATATCAAGGCCCTGAAAGATTTGAAGAAGATTTGGAGTTATCCAAATTTTGAAATTCAAATTTCAAATTTTGTAATAGATAGGATTATTTTATTTTTCCCTTTTTGTGGGGCCACGAGGAATTTTTGTTTGTCTTAATTGCCTCGTATGATATGTGATTTATTAATTGCGCAATAAGCATGTGTAGATAATAGGAAAGCATGTTTTTACTGCTTTATTATTTACAGTTTTATAAGCATGCTTATGTGATTAATTTCTAGTCTGGATTATATTTAGAATTTTTGGGCTTGTTTAATTACATGCAAAAATTAGGGAAAATATAATGACAAGAGATTATTTATGTGCGCATTTAAGAAACCTTTTGAAACAAAAATATTAAGCGAATTTTTTAATTAAAATTAATAGACCTCCACAAAGTGATACTAGGTTGTAAGTGTATCTCTCGTCCTAGTAAACGTCTACGAGTGTAGCCTACTAGTTCCTGGAGGTACATGGGCTGCAGTTGTTGGGATTTCTAGACAAACAATTTAAATCATGTGAATAGTGGGAGGGTTTCGCGTAAACGTCTACAAGTGTAGCTTGCGTGATTCTTTCTCATAAGTATTCTAGGATTGATTTAAATTTTAGATAACGAAGGCTTTAAGGGTCGTGTGGTATGGCTACGCGCCATG